>QKWP01002181.1:66637-82354 GCA_003550325.1 Gigaspora rosea
TTTTTTTTTTTTAAATGATTTATTTTATTTTATGTTTTAATTTAAATGCATTACATAATTTAATATTTATCAAAGTATGACATCGCAATAGTGTAAGCACCTTATGATCGAAACTCTGAAGCATTAATTTTAACCAAAAAATTGATGATCCTAAAATTCGATTTATTACTGTCGGGATCCTGATTTTAAATGACACTAATAAAAATTGTAAAGGTCATAATCCCACAATCAACTTCACTTAAGTAACTAGTACTTTAATTTGCCCGGAAGACCCAAAATTTTGGATCACATGGCAAAATTCACGGTGTTAATGTCATACTTTTCGAGTAGCCTAAATCCGTATCCTTTGTTTTTGTTAAAAAACATGCGTAGTATTTAAATTAAGTTGTGTGTTATGTAATCCGAGCCTTCAGGAGCCGTCTTAGCCAATTTAAGTAATAATTTGCATAAAATTTTTTTTCACCCTATAAAATTTTTCTTTAGTAATTTTAGCGGGCAAATTTGCCCGCTAAACTGGACGGTTTAAGGGATACAGGCTTTAATAATTATTAAATTTGTTTAAAAAATATATGATTATATATTTTTTGAGATGCTGAACACATTCCAGTTAAAATTAAAATAGATTGTCTTAATAAAATTTTAAGTAATTTTATTTTATTTAATTGTCCAAGATTGTCCAAAATTGTTCAAACTACTGTCCAAAGCTGTCCCGTGACAATACTGGTTGTGAAGATTAAAATGCTCATTTCTATATACTAGGTCAATTTTAATGGTTTTGCTACCATTAGAATCAGAAAAATTAGCTCTACAACATTTATTAGATAAACATTAAAGGTTTAATTGACAGAAAAAAACTTTTAAAAGAAGGAACAGCCAGATTCCCATATTTAGTAAATTAATATAGTAATTTGCCCAAAATTTATTATGTAGATCCTACTCACGAATTAAAAACCGATCACGAAGCTACCTCGTGATTTTTTTTAAAAATCTGTTGGCAGTTGCTATATATAAAAGTCTAAATTTTACTAAGTAAACCTTAAAAAGCGCTATTAATTAAATTTGTTTAGAACATTAAAATATACTTATAATAAAAATTTAGTATCATTTGCCCAACTTTTTATTACCCTAACCCTAACATAAAGAATTTTTGCTTGGCACACATTCAAATAGTGCACAAGAATACAAGTTACTCGTTATAATGATCTCTCAATATAAGTATAATGAAGAGTAGTATACAGCCCGATTAAGTGACTTATAACACCCTTATTATCCCGAAATGGGAAACAAAACTTGAAAACCCCAAAGTCTCAGTTTCCCTTGTCAAACACTCATAATGTATGAACGCGCTCCCATATACAGATATACAATACTTTAATTGTCGCTAAAATTAATTACCCGTATTGTCGCGTTGTTAGAAAATTGCGCCACTTAAAAATAGCATACATATTAGACATAGTAGTCATTTAGGAGAAATTTTATCACTGTCTCAAAATAACGCCAATGTTTCAATAATACGGTAATTTTTTATCTTGGAATCTTTTGTCACCGGAGTTGGCAGTAATATAGCCAATCATATTCAAAATTACGCTTATGAAGCCACTTTTGGTTAGAGTTTGAAATTATCATAATCATACTATTAAATTATTAGATATACTAATATATAACCCTAAGTTTTAACAAAAAATACTCCTCGAGTCATTTACTTCTAATCTAATCTTAAGTCTAAATCTAATCCTAAATTAATTACTGTCACCGTTGGCAAAAAAGCTTTTTTAGATTAAATCTACTGTAATGTATCTATCATAATTCACTATATTTTTGATGTTGTAATTTAAATTTAAGTTTATAAAAGCAAATTATATATGATATATTAATAAATTTAGATTATATAATTCCATTATAGATATCAAATTATATACTTAACAGTGATTTTGAGACTTTAAAAATTCGTACCTTCCTTGATAGTTATGAAATTTCTGAAGAAGCTTAAAATGTTAAAATCCTTTTTCCCACTTCGGCCTCCTTTTCTTTTTGAGTTGTTTATAATGCTTTTTTCCTCCACTTTGTTTCGTCTATGAAATGATATAGGTTTAATATATAATATTTTAAAATATGTAAATTACAAAAAAAAAAAAAAATGCACAAATACACCTTTTGAATTTCTAAAAATTTGCGTTTATAATATTTCTTGGCCTCTTCATCTGCCATTAGCTCATCAACAATTGTTTTCTTTCTTTCTTTACGTGTCAATCGTGATGAATAAAATTCCGTTGGTCCTTCAATTACTGTTCCAATCTATAAATTCAAAGTAATAAAAAAAAAAACTTTTTAATAAAATATTAATACTAGTGAATAAAACAATATCCGATTATTTTATACCTGGAAATATTTTGGAAGTTCTTTGGAATTATCTTTTTTATAAAAACGTTTCGGATCAAGAACATTTCTCATTTTTATAATTTGAAGATCACGTTTTATCTCAGGTGTTAATTCAGGTTTTGGCATATCGAACCATCCAGGTCCTGCCGTTGCCTCTCGAAGCTATAAAAATTAAACTTTTTGTTATTTTCCAAAAAACACTAATAGTATATGTTGGATTTCGAATATTTGAATCAGTGTAACTATGACTAATATTATAACTAACATTACAGATGGAATTCAATAACTGAATCCAATTATCTGTTATAGAAATCAAAAATTGTTTCTTCTCATCATTTTCAATTAAAAAAAATTATATATTTTCAATATTTACTTTCTGTCTTTCTTTTCTACTAAGTTTCTTTTTTGTTGATTCTTCTGACATCGCAAAATTTTTTATAACAATAACCGAGATTAATTTGATTAATTTATAAAAAAAATTTTTCGCACGTGATCTTGCCAATTAAATTGCGAGATCAGAAAAAGATTTCTGTCGTGTGACGTGATCTGATCGATCGAAAAATTGTATAAATTAGATTATCAAACTTCTATTTTCCACCCATTTGTATTTGTCCTGAATGTCAGCTAAACTTGCAAGTAGATTATTAAGTACCAGAGACGCTAGATCAATTCTTAAGGCTGGTCCACGAGATTTCTTAAGAGGCCCAACAAATGCTAAAAACGCGATTGAAAGGATAAGGAATAAGAAAATAAAACAAGAAAGGCTTTTAGCTAAAAAACAAGAAAAGAACATTAAAAGTTTTAACTGGCGAACTAAAGCTGCTGGTGATCATCGCGAAAAAGTAATTAATTTTTCGATATTGGTATAATATACAGTTGTTAGGAGACTTCACCATTGGCGAAAGGCGAAACCTGGTTTCGACTTTCGTTAAAAAATTTTTTTAAAAAGGCGAAATGACGAAATTGGCAAAAGGTGATGTGTACGTGTAAATTGTTACTATAAATGCTTTGAACAGTCAAAATATACAACATTGTGCACAATAGGCTAATGCTAGTAAATTTAAGGGCTACATTTCTTCCATAAGCCACACACACATCGCCACTATTAAAAAATGACCAAGGCTCTAATTGTGAATAACTTTTAATCCGATAAGACGATTCAAACGAGCCCAAAAATCGTCAAAATTCAAATCACAGGAGCCCGAGATCATGTGTCATTTCTGATGCTTAGGATTAGCTAATCTTAAAACACCAGAAATAACATATGATCTCGGGATCCTGTGATTGAATTACGATTTTTGGGCTCGTCTTATCGAGATTGTCAGTGGTAAACGGACCAATGGACCAAAAGTTATTCACCATCAAACATTTTGTCATTTTTATTATTAATTCCAAATATACGTGGATATGGGATTCATCTTTTATTAGAGTTTCAGAAACTTCTTCTTTCTCCGAAGGTTTCATCTTTTTTGCATATTTTATGTCAAGTATTCTGTATTAGATCTCAGGTTTCGCTGTTTCGCAAGAGGGTGTTTTTCTGGACTTAGGCCTCGCCATTTACATATGTGATTTCACTTAGCAATAATAATATTATTTATATTATTACATTTAATACTTTATATTTAATTAGATAAAATCGAAACAAAAATCAAAAGAAAAGCCACTTTCAAAATACTTAGAATTTATGTTTAAAAAGAATGCATCTGAAGAATATCCGTCAATCACTCCTCGCTTAATAGAAAATCCCAAAACTTTCTTTGATTATGTAAATAATCAAAATGTTTTACATAATGGGTCCAAATTAAGTAGACGAGCATTTTTATTAAACATGATAAATAAACGAAATTGCCCTCCCACATTAAATACTGGGTCACCTTCGTCTAGTCAGGAAGAAGCTAAAAGAGTGAAATCTATAAATTTAGAAAAACTTTGGGAAAATGAAAATGCATTTCCAAAGGATTATGATCCAAACTGGAGAGATCGTGAGAATCTTCCGAATTGGTTGAAGCATAAATATGCAATTCAAGAGAGAATAATGTTTCAGAAATGGTGTCCGAGAAAAAGAGTTTCTAGAGAAGTTATGGATAATATTCGGTTGTTGTATCATCAGGTGACGTTACATATTAAAATTTGTCTAACATTTTCGGGAGGTTTCTTAAAAAGTTTTTTTCTCTAATAGTCTCCAGAAGAAAATAATCCAAAAAAATTATCTCAGCAATTTAAAATATCACCTGAATCAGTTCGTCGTATCCTTCATTCAAAATTCATTCCCACAACTGAAATAGCGACGCGACAAAATCAAAAACTATTAGATAACCTTTTAAAATTTAAAGCTGAAAGGAAGGCTAAATCAAAAGAAAAAAAGAAATTGATGAAATTGAAAAAGAAAAAACGGACAAAAGACGTTTTTTATGCAATTGAAAAACCTAAGCAGAAAAGAGATAGATTTTTAAAAGTGTTGAAAGCAGTTCAAAAAGGTAGGATTGATATATTTTTTAATGTGAAAAATCTAGTAAGATGTTTTAATAAATGTTATACACGATTATTAATGTTACCCATTTTTACTAACAGTTTCGAACGTGTAATAAGGTAATTATGGTAAAATTTTTAATGTTTTTTTTTTAAGAATATTAATAAAAATTTAAAATATACATTAAATATATGCGGTATAGACGACTAGGTAGCAATATTATTTTTATAAATAGTTTTTATAACTAAAATAAAAATTTAAACAAGATAATAAATGGTTATCTAATTAATAAAATTTTAATTTCTAATACTAAAGTTTCGAGCAAATTGATTTACGTAAATGTAATTTGATCACAAATTATTAGATAGTTTAACGTAATAATTATTCTAAGTCAATCTAGCGAGCATGTTCAAAGAACTATGCTAGATCCTTTGAATATTCGAGTATCCATCCAGATAATTACCATTTCTCATTACTGTATTACGAGATCCAGTTATGATTACTTACTTATTATACTTGAAGTTTCAAATACAAGGTTACTTTAAATTATTGTTTCAATTGATCATTTTTAAAAATTTAGAATTCTGTTTTTGGTGCAATTCTGTTTGCTCGGCAGAAAAAAAAGGCTGAATAATGTGTGTTGAAAATCGTATGTAGTTCATTCATTCGGAGCACGGCTAAAAGTAATAAAGGAATGGCCGCGTTAGTGAGATGAAATCAAATAATAATATACCGGTAATGGAAGATTTAAAATTAAGCTTCAAGTAAACTATTTCGTTAAGTTAGATGATATATCTGAAAGTTTATTTCATTTTTGATCAAGTTCTGAATGCTCTTATTTAAACAAATTGTTAATTACGTTTTAAACATTAAAAAAGATTTATTTCTTAAAACAATTTTTTTATTGATATTCAATGCCCCAAGGGTTCCGAAGTTCAGTTCAGTTCGATAAAAGTTCAGGTTCAGGTTCAATGAACCTGAACCTGAATTTGAAAAAATTTTTGAACATGAACTGAACCTGAACTTAAAATAAGTTCAGTTCAGGTTCAGTTCAAGGTTCATGAACATGTTCAAGGTTCATAATATATAAATTAGAATCAAATTAGTAAAATTTAGAGAATCATAGCATTTTATATAATTTTATTAATAAAATCATTAAAAATATTATTTTACTTGATTGATTATAACTTTTTGCACTAAGTAAACTTGTTCAATACCAAAAAATACATCAAATTAGTATATTTTATTTTACTTTTCTTAAAATTTGAAGAATATTTAATTTTGAAAATTTTTATTAAAAATTTATAATTAAGCATCTTCACTACAAATTTTAAGAAAAATAAAATAAGGACAATTTCTATTTGTACACTATGTGTATGTACACATGTTGGTCAGAATGTATTAGAATCCAGGTTAGCAAAGCAGGGCCAGAAATAGGGTTCCTCAAAATCAAATTGAATTGAATATTAAACATATTTGAATTTGATCAAATCAAATTTATCTGTAATTTTTAAAAAATTTAAAATTTTGAGTACTTTTCAAAAATTTTAAAATTTTACTAAGGGTGCTGACCAGTGAATAAAATTTATGTGCACAATGTGCACATGTGCACAATTTTTTTGTGTGCACAATTTTTAAATTGAATGTGCATATGTGCACAAAGATTTTTCTTAATTAACATATAGGTTGTGCACAATTTTTATACAAATTTTATAAAGTGTGCACAAAAAATTTTTCAAATGTGCACATGTGCACAAAAATGTTTTTCCAGATTTTATACACTGGTGCTGACAGATATTACGTAATATCATTTTATTAAGAGGGCCATCTCCTCCTCCCCACATCATATATAAAGCATATATTGATATAATATTAGGGCGAGGACAGGAATCAGCTGATTCGATTTTGGCCAAAATTTTGACTCCCCTCTATTTTAGTCAGGTCTTCATATTAAATTTCCAGATTTTTAGCCCCCCCCTCTAGGAAATCAGCTGATTTCTGGCACCTCTCTTATACCTAGCTACCCCTTCTTCTCTAAGATATTATGTAATATCTGTTAGTACTCTAAGTTAATTGATTTTTTATTAAATGAAAATTGTTCTTCTAATCAAAATAACTCTAGTTTCATAGAACAAATAAGATAGCTTTATCTATTTCTTCAACATTTTCAAAATTTTCAAATAGTATCCAATCAAAATATTCTAGTTTATTGTTAGCAATACTTTGTTCAGTAATAGCTAATTTTAAATACCATTCAAAAGCAATATCAATGTTCTTTTCAACAAGAATTCCATTTTGATAAAATTCACCAACCATGTGCATTCTATTAGCGTTGCTGATTTTTTATAATACTCGGACACTTCACGTTCATCTTTTATAACTCCTTTTCCATAATGATAACAAAATTTTACATTAAACGTCCCCATAAGATACCCCATATTTGCAAATTTTTTATAATATTTGAATACTTTATATTTGTCTTCTTTAACTCCAATCCCATTTTCATAGCAATAACCGACATCAAGTGTTCCAATAACATCACCCATATCAACAGATTTTTGATAATATTTGAATACCTTATGTTTATTCTTTTCGATACCGATTCTATATTTATAACAATTTACAATTAGTCTTATTCCTTTAACATCTCCTATCTCCGCAGAGTTTAGATAATATTCAAATGCCTTTTTCAAGTCATTTTCTATTCCAATTCCATAACCATAACATTCACCGAGTGCAATAATTTTACTTTTATAGTATTAGGTATTATTATGTATATTACACAGATATTACTCAAGTGAATGTGATAGTAACAGAGTCATTTGTAAGTTGTCACATACTTTCCATAATTCTATTGCGATAGTCATTGCATGACCTACTGATTGAGTTTTTAACAAACTTCTATTTTTAAAATGCCTGTTTTTTATCGGTTTTGTTAAAATAAATTTTTTTTTTAGATTGTGGTTATATAGAAAGAGTTTTATTATTAAAATTATTTAACAAATTCTAAAAAAATGTGATAGTGATTATAGCATAATTGTGACTGTATATAAGGATATTTAATAATAAAAAAATGGGAATTTAAAATCATGTAACTGTATAGAGTTTGGAGGTGACTATATGGAGGGATGACTGTAATAACAATAATATAGATGATAAATTTTATAATCTCTGGACAGATTATAATGAAACTATAGAAATATTGGAAATAAACTCGAATGAAATTAATTTTTATCTCAAAAATAATAATCAGAAAAATCAAGTTAAAGATGCATTATTTATTATCGCTAAAGTTTGAAATTAAGATTCTTATTAATACTAGTTCAAAAGGATGTGTGGTTACTAAACGCTTTCTTGATAAAATGAATCGAAATATTGATGAACCAAGTAATGTCTGAGTTGTAGATATTACAGGCCATAAATCTGTTCCTTTAGGCAGAGTTAAAAACATTCCTATTCAACTTGGTACCAAAATTACATTAGTTGATATGCTAGTAACAGAATCCAAAGAATATAATGTAGTTTTAGGAAATGAATATTTAGATAAAGTTCATGCTATTATTGACTACTATGGAGAGTTCATGAGTATTGGAATTGCAGATCAAATAGAATATGTTCCAATCTCCTATAAACAACGAATCACAGATCCTGATACAGTATATCCAATTAATTTTAAAGATTATTATTCTAACCAGTTAGAATTAGAAGAGGGAAACACAAATCCTATTGAACTCATATATACTACAATCCAAATTGGAGATACCTTTTCTCAGCTTGATAAACAAATAGTTGCTAATGTAAAAATTGAAAATATCAATAATCCTTTAAGTCCTCCTCCAGACAAAATATTCAAGCTAATACAACCAGAAATTAAGGAAATAAAAGATAAAAAGAAAGAAGACCAGAAAATTTTTATTCCCATTACTGAAGATAAATTAACCTTTATTGGACATAACTTTGATGAACAACAAATAAAGAATATAACTCAATTATTATTAGAAAGTTCAGACATATTCACTACAAATTCTTTAAACTACGAAAAACCAATGTAGTATGTCATAGTATAAATACTAGTAATTCATATCCTATTAAACAAAGGGCATATAGAGTCTCTTCAATTGAACAAGACCATATCCAAAAAGAAATTGAAATAATGGAAAAAGATAGTATAATTCGAAAATCAGAAAGTTCTTGGAGTTCTCCTGTTGTTCTAGTCAAAAAGAAAAATGGAAAATTACGATTTTGAGTTGATTTTAGAAAGTCAAATAGTACAACTAAAAAGGTTACTTACACTTTATCAAGGATCGATGAAATGTTGGATAATCTTGGAAATGCTAAATGGTTTACTTCTCTTGATTTATCCTCCAGATATTGGCAAGTAGAAATAAAAGAAAAAGACAAAGAGAAAACTGCCTTTATAACAAAATTTGGTCTTTATAAGTTCAATATAATGCCATTTAGACTCTGCAATGCCCCCCTTCTACATTTCAAAGACTCATGGATATTGTTCTACAACCAGTATTATGGAAAAAAGCTATGGTATATATCGACAATGTTAATATTTATTCTGAAACATTCGAACAACATACAAAAGATAACCAGAAAGTATTTAATCTTATTAAGAATGCCAACTTTAGAATAAACCCAGAAAAATGTTATTTTTGTACCAATGAAATACAATTTCTTGGCCATATAGTCAGAATTGAAGGAATTAAACCTGATCCCCAAAAAGTTAATAAATTGGATAAACTTTCCTCTCTGAAAAATACCTTACAACTTAGAACCTTCCTAGGCTTAGCATCATACTATCATTGATTTATAGAAGGATTCTCTAAAAAGGCTGAACCTTTACTCAAATTACTTAAAAAAGATAAAAAAGAATTTAAATGGGATAAATTACAACAAAAGTATTTAATTGGTTTAAACAATGTTTAATCCAATCACCTATTCTACAATACTCTAATTACTCTGAACCTTTTATTTTATTTACTGACGCTTCTTATCAAGGACTTGGTGCAGTCCTATCACAAATTAAAAATGGTCGAGAGCATGTAATTGTTTATGTCAGTCGAACATTAACTTCAGCTGAACAAAATTATAGTACTGTTGAACTTGAATATTTAGCAGTTATTTGGACCATAAAATATTTTCATCATTACATTTATGGAATGAGATTTACTTTAATTACTGATTATAAAGCTTTACAATGGCTACTTAATTCATGTACAATCAATGACAACAAAAGGATTACAAGATGGAGATTAACCCTACAAGAATATTAGTTTGATATTAAATATCGAGCTGGTAGCTGGAACAAAATGCTGATTTTCTTTCACGTCTATCTGAATATTTAAAGAACAAAGGATGAAAAACAATAAAATCAGCTATACCAATATCTCTTTATTCTACAATTTGACAAGGATGCTACTAAACAGAAAAAATCTCAAATCCAAAAAGAAGCTAAAAACTACTTTATTGAAAATAATAAACTATATCAACGAAGCAAAGAAAAACCCCAAAAAGTAATCAAACATGATTAAAAACATCTCATTCTATATACATTACACAATGAACAAGGAGTACATTTAGGAATTAGTACTACTTACAATAAAATAAAAAAATGATACTTTTTGGCCTACTATATATAATGATATCAAGAAGTATGTTCAAACATGCGATATTTGCCAACAAAGATGACATGAAATAAAACAAATCTACAATCTTTAGAAATGAAATATCCATTCCATCGAGTTGAAATTGATATTAAAGGACCTTTACCACCTACCAAACAAGACAACAGATATATTATTGTTGCAATAGATTATTTGACAAAATGACCTGAAGCAAGCAGTGTTGGCATTTGGACTATGTCCAATAAAAATTTTATTTGGACATGGACAAATATGGACATGGACTAATCCAAATCGTGTCCATGTCCATATCTTTTCTATATTGAAGTTTTCGGAATATTCCGGACTTTCACCAAATTTTAGCCTCAATTTTGGTTTATATTAGGAATATTTCGGAGCTGTAGCCTATGCGTTTTATTTGGACTAAGTATCTTATGTCCAATAAAATAATATGGACAATATGGACATAGTCCATAAATGTCCATGTCCAATGGTCCATATTGTCCATGTCCATATTTTGCCAACACTGGAAGCAAGAGCTATAGCAGATATAAAAACTATAACTATAGCTAAATTTTTTTATGAAGATATTGTTTGTCAACATAGGACTTCTACTATATTACTTTCTGATCGAGGATCTAATTTTATAAGTGAAGTAATAAAAGAATTGTACTAAAATCTTTAAATAAAATATTATAAATTATTAGCATACCAACCTCAAACAAATGGGATGATCGAACGATTCAATAGAACTATTAGTGAAGCTTTAGCAAAAATTACAAGCTATAAATACAAAGAATAGGACGAAATCCTACCTTGAGTATTATTGGCTTACAGAACCATAAAGCATAGTACTACTAAATTTATTCCATTTTTTCTTATTTAAGATGTGAAGCAAAATTACTAATAGAAACAATAGTAGAATCTTATTACGACGAAGATCTATTATTCTATAAAGCATTATTAAAAAGAATATTCAAGATAGGAGATGTTTTAATTAAACAACAAAATAAAGCATTGGAAAATATACAAATGGCATAGCAAAATCAACAAAAACATCATGACAAACATATCAAACATAATAAATTAAAAATTGGTGACAAAGTTTTAGTTGCCAAATTATTTCTTAAAAATGTATTTTCTGCAAAATTGGAAGAACAATTTATAGAACCTTATATAATCCATAATATATTAGATTTTGGAGTTTACAAATTACAAACCTTAGATGGTAAAAAAGTAAAAGATCCAGTTCATGGTGATAGACTAAAATTATACCATGACAGAAAAATTGAAGATCTTCCAGTACCTCAGATCATCATCGTACAAGACCTTAATACAAGTAATCAATCGTACAACTAAAACTTTTATAAATATGCACCTTGTTCCAAATTCTTTTTAGATTCTCAAACCCTAAAAAAAAAACCTTTTATAATAATATTATTATTCCTTATAGACTTGATAGAATTAAAAGATTTAATTTTAACAAATTTTTTTATAGAATCAATTACAGAATTCTATAATTTTCTAACTGAATGGAGAAGAAAATTTGTTGAAAATATTGAATTGAAATTAACAAAAAGAAATATTATCTTTATTAATAATAATAATCAGTCTGTTAAAGACATCAAAGAATTCTTAAAAAATCTTCTAGGTACACCTTTAGAAAATAAATCCAATTTCCTACTTTCAACAAAAATACTGAAGCCTTACCTGAACTGAATTGTGAAGGATTATTTGGAAAATATCGACATAATAAATACTCATGAAGCTTTAATTGAAATCGATAAAATAACTACAACTTATTCTAATAAAAATGATTCAATAGTTCAGAATAATAAGATGAATTTAACCAACGAAGATAGATTGGAAATTGCCAAAATAACAGTCGAAATTCTGAAGAAAATAACGTATTTATCTTACCTTTCTCTGGCAATAATGAAACAATCATTTTCAATGAAATTGTAAGGACTATTGAAAGATTAGAAAAAAGTAATTAAAAAGAATTTCTAGACTCGAAGCTTCTTACTACCTAGACAAACTTTTTGATGAATATAAAAACCAAGAACAAACAATAAGAAATTTTAAAAGAACACTCATAGAAAAATTTGGAAGAAACAAAACAGACTGCATAAAAATTTGGGCAAACTGAATATATAAATTATTTCAAAAATATGGTCTTAACAAATTATATAATTTATCAGGAATTTATATCACAGATATCGAAAAGTTATCACCAACACAATTCAAACAATTATTACAATAAAATTTCTTATAAAAGAAAAATTTTGGGTAAAAGCGAAAGTGTATGCAATATGATATACAGCACATGATATATCAACAAAAATCAACACACGTTGATAAAAATGACAATATGATTGGCCAAATTTTACGCTATAAATTTTTCTTTTTCTTCATTTACTATTATTAATTTTATATTTATCAATTTTTTTATTATTTATTATTTTATTTTTATTATTATTACTAACTTCTTAAATTTTACGGAGCAAAATTTTTGAAGAAGGAAATAGCGTTATATTTGTATAATTTTAGTAAAATTTTTAAATATTAGTATTAGGAAAATATCATAGAAATATTAAAAATGGTATAAATTTTATCGGAGCAATCATATTTGTAATATTAGTTTTATTAGGAAAACTTTTCTACATTTTTAAAAAGGAGTTATTTTTCATTAATAACTTATTATTATAACTCGTTTTTATATCTCTTTATTATAACTTGTTATTATAACTTGTTATTATATCTCGTTATTATAACTCATTATTATGACTCATTATCATATCTCTTTATTATAACTCGTTATCATAACTCGTTATTATATCTCTTTATCATATCTCCTTATTATATCTCATTATATTGAAAATCCTAATTTTCTACAAATATATAAACCCTGCCTTTTTTCCCCAAGGCAGGTTAGGTTCTGTCCTTTAATTCTTTTCCTTTACAAAATATTTGTACTTAAAAATCTTATATTTAATAAACTGATACTATTCTATAAAATATAAAGCCATCGCCTTTATATTCTTTGATTCTTTATCCATCTTATAAAAGAGCTTTATTTTGTTGGTTATTTATTTATTTGGTTGAAATTATTATTTTTTTTATTCTCTGTCGATATAATTCTTTTTCTTTAGTATCCTGTAATCTTGAATTTATTTCTTTTGTTGTTAACTTCTTTGATATTGAACACACTTCTTACTTTCTTATATGTTAAATCAAGTGATATAGTTTCTTGCCTAAATGCTACTATATTACAGTAGATATGTTTTACTATTTGTACACTAGTATATAAATATAAGTACATATAGTATCTCAAAATTTTGTTTATAAAACTACTCTTTGGGCTCTAAAAAAAATATTTCTTGCAAAATTTTATTATAAACTATAACTCTTATACTAACTTTAAATTAAGTTTAGTTATTTATTGTTTAAAACAAATCAACAAACTCATACTTCTATGCTCTTTGATGACCAAAATTATATTTTTAATATATTTATAGTAAAATATCAAAAATGTAGTTTTGGTATTTTCTAAATGTAATGCTCTAAAAAATTTAATATACTATATATAAGGCCGCTCCAATTTGAATCTATGTTTAACATAACCCCCCTCTAGATTGAGCAAATTATGGGGGGAGTTAAACAATATATATATATATATAACCTTTAGATTCAAATTTCACTTTTCATATTACTAAAATGAACCCATACAGAAAGGCCACCAAAATTAGAGCAGCTGCATGATACAGTCATGCTAAACCTAGGAACAATATATAAGTTAGTTAGAATTAATTAGTAAAATTTTATGAATCATAAGATTTTATAGAATTTTATTAATAAAATTTTATAAAATCCTATTATACACAAATTTTTATTAATTAATTTTAACTTTATGCACTAAGTAAACATGTACAGCACCTAAAAATACATCAAATTGGCTGGGTTAGTTTTATTTTACTTGAAATTTGGAGAATAAATGCATAATTTTGGATTTTTGATCAAAAAAATCAAATTTAAGCATCTTTTCTCCAAATCTCAAGTAAAATAAAAACAAGACTTCCGATTTAATGTATTCTTAGGCTCTGAACAAGTTTACTTAGTGAATTAAGTTAGAATTAATTAGTAAAATTTTATGAATCATAAGATTTTATAGAATTTTATTAATAAAATTTTATAAAATCTTATAATACACAAATTTTTATTAATTAATTCTAACTTTATGCACCAAGTAAACATATTCAGCACCTAAAAATGCATCAAATTGGCAAAGTTATTTTTATTTTACTTAAGATTTGGAGAATAGATGCATAATTTTGGATTTTTGATCAAAACAGTCAAATTTAAGCATCTTTTCTCTAAATTTCAAGTAAAATAAAAGCAATACTGCTGATTTAATGTATTTTTAGGCTCTGAAAAAGTTTACCTAGTGAAATAAGTTAGAATTAATTAGTAATATTTTATGAATAATAAGATTATATAGAATTTTATTAATAAAATTCTATATAATCTTATGATACACAATATTTTACTAATTAATTCTAACTTATAGCACTAGATAAACTTGTTCAGAGCCTAAAAATACATTAAATTGGTAGTCTTGCTTTTATTTTACATGAAATTTGGAGAAAAGATGCTTAAATTTGACTTTTTTGATCAAAAATCCAAAATTATGCATCTATTCTCCAAATTTTAAGTAAAATAAAAATAACTCTGCTGATTTGATGTATGTTTAGGTGCTCTACATGTTTACTTAGTGCATAAAGTTAGAATTAATTAATACAAATTTGTGTATAATAAGATTTTATAAAATTTTATTAATAAAATTCTATAAAATCTTATTATTCATAAAATTTTACTAATTAATTCTAACTTATTTCACTAGGTAAACTTGTTCAGAGCCTAAAAATACATTAAATTGGCAGAAATGTTTTTATTTTACTTGAAATTTGGAGAAAAGATGCTTAAATTTGACTTTTTTTGATCAAAAATCCAAAATTATGCATCTATTCTCCAAATTATAAATAAAATAAAAATAACACTGCTAATTTGATGCATTTTTAGGTGCTGAATATGTTTACTTAGTGCATAAAGTTAGAATTAATTAATAAAAATTTGTGAATTATAAGATTTTATAAAATTTTATTAATAAAATTATATAAAATCTTAAGATACAAAAAATTTTACTAATTAATTCTAACTTCATGCACTAAGTAAACTTGT
>QKWP01002182.1:2735-18760 GCA_003550325.1 Gigaspora rosea
AAAAAATAATCATATAAGTATTAAATAATAAATACTTAAATACTTTATTTTGGGAGATTTTTAATAAAAATTTTATAATGTTCTACTATATTGAATTTTAAGGTATGAAAATTGCAACTTTTTATTTGTCAAAAATTTTAATTAAACTCAAAAATTTTATGAGAAATTTTTTGAATTGCTCTATGAAAATTTAATCCTATATGCTGTTAGGTATAGAGAATAACATATTTTAAAACCAACTATTATTTATAATAGGATTTTAAAATGCATCGACCTAATATAAAATTTTTTAATTTTTGTTATTTTGATCAAAAATGCTAAATACAACTTAATAAAATTTTATCTAAAATTCCTAAAAATTTTAGAGTATATGCAAGTCATTATTCTGTACAACTTTACTTACTACGCCAAGTTTAATTTTTTCATTAAAAAAAAAGTTGTATATATGGCTACAATTGTCAGTAGGTAATGTGATTATCAAAATTCCAGTGATCAATGTCAAGGGAGTGTACGTCCACAAAATCTCATATCACGATGTGCATCTCATAGTACTATATTTATCTATTGTATGAGAATTGTTTAACCAAACATCACTTTAACATGTTTTTCTCTTGATTAAAGTGCATGACGATCACCATAAAAATGTCTTGTTTTCCAGAAATGTACTAACTAAATAAATTATAATTTTTTTTTATTACTCAGGTTTTACACTTAATGCGATGATTACAGCAAATTTAATATTTATTTAAACACCACCAGATCCATATTCTGTTTCCTGTTTCTTGGTTTTATTAATGCTGTGAACAAAGTCACAGGCATCCTTATGCAACAAAACCATGATTCGGGCCCATGATGCAGAGTAATTGATAGGTAAGTTTTAAGTATTTGATGACAGGGGTGATATAGTTAAGAGTTGGATATGTATGATGTATAAGAGATAATAGTAAGTATAAAGTCATAAGGAGTGGATATTTAAGAGAGGTAAAGATAGGACTTGTTCTACCTCTTTTGTCTTTGCTGTTGGCTTGACGTTAGTCTAGCTTTGTTGATAAGTACCCGCCTATCTATCACTAGACTTGGTTTTAATTAACTTACATAAATGGTTGGCGTGTATGAAATACTTGCATGTTGTAATAGATTGACAACTGAAAATACTGGATGGTTTGGAATTTTAGTAAAGTAACTGAACCGATATGGCAAAATCTCATATATATATTTTATTGTCATGTATTTGGAAGTGGACCGAGTGACAAAAAATACACATTTTTTTGAGCACGCCGAGCTTATTTAGAAATTTATTAATATGCTTTTCATCATCTAAGGCAATTTTTTTAGTATAGTCTTATATAATAGAGTCATCACGAAAATAAACATTTCTTATTTTTTGGTTCTTGTCTAATCACAGTAGTTGGTAGAGATTTTTTTTTAATTTCTTGCTTTTTAGCAGCTTTTTTTGGATCATTTTCTTTAAAGTGAAAATTTGAAATATGCAGAAAGCAATACTTTTTTGGTAGCAACAAAAAAAAATTTTTCTTGAGAGAATTGTAATTGCATACAGTAGAAATTTTTGTTTTTATCATTATAGTCTATTTTAATACTAGTTTTTTTTTCTCTTGCTAATACAAGCAAATTTTCATTTTTATTTTTTTGATTTGGATGAGAAAAACTATTAATTAAGAAGTTAAAGCATCTACTGCCTGCCATAACATACCAACGTCAGGTGGATTGTAGTTTAGGTCCATATTAATATATTGCACCGCCCGCCTTGCATCTTCTTTGAAGCCTTTTTACCCACGTTGCTAATATATGCCGTTGTATGTCTTACATGATTTTCAATCTTCCTTTCTTAGATTAGTGCTAAGTCGTATGACTGCTTCACTTTCACTTTCCAATAAAAATGTAGTTTTTGATTATATAATTTTCGGCCAGTATATCATTTCGCTATAATCTTAAATGGCCGAAAATTTTATTATCAAAAACTACTGTGTCCTACTAATTTGCAAATCAGCCATCGATAGGCTATGCAAAGTTGATTTTTTGTTTTGCATTGCCTGCTGTCCTATTTTTACTATTTTTTTTTAGATCCTAATTGTGCCAATTGTTCAATTTTTGACATCTTTTTTTTCCGCTATTATTATTTGATATTATCTTGATGGAAACCTTAATTTTCCTAATTGTCCTGATAAGACTGACAGGAAAAATATGGATTGCCAGACCAATTTTTTGATTCCTTATTGTACAAAAATGAAAATTAACCTTAAATATAAACATAAAAAAAAACTGCCCATCCAAATTTTGAAATCCATGTAATGCAAAATGAAAAATCAACTTTGTGTGGCCTAACTCTATATCGGTTATTCAACATTTCTAAATTAAACTTTCCGTATAAATGCGAAATAACTCTCAAAAGCATAATTCTGAAATCCTGGCTATTATTCAAACAATGCCTCTAGGTGTTATTTTGCATTTATACAATTTATTATCTGTTTCCAGTTTAGCGTGACTGCGTCACGCAACTACTTATTTATTAAATTATCGATTTCAATAAAGTATACTTCACACTGGTTGAAATAAAAATATTACCCTAATATCATCTAAAAATTGCCTATGAAGATTGCAGGCCGATATGATGCAGATTGATAGGGATCAAAATAGGATGATAGGCTGTTAATTTAAGAAAATTTGTTGCATATCGATTATAAGTCGGTAAAAATACTTATATATCCATATGAAGATTAGTGAAATTATAAAGAAGATACAAGGCAGATATTTAGATTGATATTTTGGTGATAAATTCACGATTAGATAAATCATAAGAAGATATTGTATTGGCTATTTTACAAATTTTTTCACATAATTTATACGATATTGTACTGATATATTGGTTATATTTTTTAATGATTATTTAGTCTTTAACATATCTTCTTTATTCTTTAGAATAATATTTGACCGATATTTGAATAATATTTGACCGATATTTGAATAATATTTGGCCGATATTGAATAATATTTGGCCGATATTGAATAATATTTGGCCGATAATTAGCGATTTTTAATATGATTAGTTATATATTTATAAAATTCATAGTAATCGGTTCCTAAAATTTAAAGTATATTTTACCGATATTATATATCATCTTTTTATTATTAATAAAATATCGCCTTTGGTGATAGCAGACCGATAGGTTTTAGGTTTAAACCGAATATTTGAGTCTATAGTCTATCGGTCTGCTATCACCGAAGGCGATAGTTGATGATATTTGTATAATTTTGCTATTTAACTGTTTACTGATTACATTTATATACACATTGGCCGATTGGCTGATATTTATATTATTTTACTGATTATTTATTAAATTTTATTATATTCCGATAAAAACACTATTTTAAAATTAAAAAACACAATAACAGATAAATCTAACAAAAATCTAATTTATCGCCTTCTTTTTGATCTTTTCGCTTTCTTTTTATCATCTTTCTTTTTTTGCATCCCTTTTTTTCCTTTTTTACTTTCAACCCAACCTTCACCTTCATTGTCCTCATAATCTTCCAGTTTTCATTTTCATTTTTCTACTTTTTCACTAGCTTCTGCACTAATCACACTTTCACCTTCACTTTAATTTTCGTCCTCACTTCCATCCTCACCTCCATCCCCAACTCCATTGTCACCTCCATCCTCAGCTTCAACTCCCTCATCTCTAAATACCAACACATCATCTTCTGACAGCAGTTTACTTGGTTTTTTTTGCAGAGTTTCAGGCAAATTGTAATGTTATTTTTGCTGGTGGTACTGGTGTTTATGTTGAGGAGGCTGCTGGCGTTGATGATGTTGGTAGTATTTTTGATATTAAGGCTTCTGCTGCTGTTATTGCTTCCGTTGATGATGATGGTTCATTTGTAGCTGTTGTTGTTTCTGATGTTTTAGGTGTTTTTTCTGATGTTATAGATGTTTTTGATAATGTGGATGTTTCCGGTTTTGATGATATGGGTGTTTACAGTTTTGTTGATGTAGGTGTTGGCAGTTTTGATGTTGTGGGTGTTGCCGGTTTTGATGATGTGGGTGTTGGTGCTTTTGAGTGTGTTACTGATCTGGATGTTGCTGATTTTGGTGTTGGTGGTGCTTTTGAGGACACTGCTGATCTTCTAGGTTTTCTTCTTTTATATAATACAACTTTATCATCATCATTTACTCTTCCCCTTTTTACACCTGTTTTACTTGCTCGTTCTTTAGTTTCTGTCTTAGCTGTATGACTTCTCTTTTGTTTCTTGTGCCTATCCCTACCTTTCTTTTCTTTTTTTCTATGAATATTCTTGCCCACTTAATAGTACGGGATCAAAGTCAGAATCCGGGATATTATATAGTTTTCGGGCTTCAGCGGATAATGCCCAACTTGGACAATCTGGTAGTGGTACATCTTCCCTATTAATTTTCTCACCATAATGGCATGGAATCATTCTATTGTTCTTAGGCTGTAGCTGTTTCACAACTGAATTGATCCTTTTATGAAATAGCTGTTTCAACTAAATAATACGTATTAGGTATATTAGGACGATACATTATTAATTTAATTGTAACTTAGCATTACTATAATATATTTGGCTTACACGAGGTCCATGCCACCATTTTTCCATGCATATTAATTTTTTTATTTTTTGCCCATCTCTCCCGTCCCTTTCAGTCGCTTCCTCATCTGTCACCCATTCTTCCGCAGAATGATAAGCATTTTTGCCTTGACTTGTCGTAAACAGCTCCAAATCTTCCCGTGGATACAGACCAATACCCTTATTTCCAGCACCCATTAAGAATAATAATGCCTTACGGCTCCTTCTTCTTTTCTAAATTATTTTATAAAAATGAATAAAAATGATAAATTAAAAAATTTATATGAAACAAAGAAAAAAATTTGTTATTACCTTGTTCACCTTACTGTTTTTTCCAATGCATGCACGATTGTATGCTTTTAGGGCTGGATCTGAGTTTATTGCTGAAGTACGCCTCTGTGTCTTGTGATATGATTTCAATATAGTTTCGATAGCACCCGAATGTTGTTTGTATCCAGGCAAATTTTTTATTATTGATAGGATTAAATTTTTCTGGATATTTTTTGTCTGCGAAGACCAATTTTTGTTCGAATCAGGTTTTTAAGATGATAACTTTCCGCCTTCTATCAAGATTTTAATTTTGGCCTACAAAAAAAATAATATAAAATAAAAATTAAAAATATAAAGTAAATCTATTCATAAAAGACATGAGAAGGCAATAATATATTTACCCAAAGATGGGACGATTGCTCTCTTGTTAGTGGTCTCGGAGGACAATTACTCTCAGAACTGCTACTACTGCTACTGCTGCTGCTGTTGCTACTGCTACTGCTGCTGCTGCTGCTGGAACGACTACTGCTTTTGCTACTGATACTTCCTCTCTTTGATCTTCCTCTCTTATCATCACTACTAGTAGTGCCTGCCTACTAGAACTAGAGTTTTCTGTGGTTCAGGTTCTATTTGCTTCCTCTTCCCCTTGCCTTGAACAGTGGCGATTGCTTCTGCAATCGCTATAGCGATCACCTTTGTGTCTACTAAAAATATAATTTAATAATTAATTGATTATTAATAAATTACTATATCGGCTTATCGAAATCTTACATTTTTGCTTCTTATGTTTGCGTGCTCTTTTCTTTGCCACTTGCTGCTTTCAGCCTTGGGAAGTTGCTTTTCTTTTTTTCCATTGAACATTAAAATTGAAAAAATTAATGAGAAAAAAAATTTTAAGGTATAAAAAAGGTGAAAGAGGATTGATTTAGTTGCGAAAAGTAATTTTAGGATAAGATATTGAATTGAAATCCACAATGAAATTTTCTAGGAAAGATACCATCCTTTTTATAAGTTCGATAGCTATATGGTAATTATCTTCTATTATCTGTATAATCTGTCTTATGTCTCATAATAATTAAAATTTATTAATAAAGCTGCATATAATATTAATTTACCTTTCGATGAAAATAAATTATATTAATATCAATATAATATCATAAAAAAATTACTTCAATAGGAAAATATAAGAACGAACTTAATAATTACTCAATCTGAAGTTCTTATGTACTCGAATAAAAATAAATTAAAATATAATATTAATATTGTTATAATATCATTTAAAAAATTACTTCATTAGGAAGATATGTGAAAGAAATTATCAATAACCAAATTATCACATATTCTGCATTATTCCTTGGAATTCTTCTGTACTCAAATAGAAAATTGAACATTATATATATATTAAATTAATATCACTTAAATATCATTAAATCAAATTGTTTTTATAATATAAATATAAATATATATTTAAAAATTATAATAGTAACAAAGTAATTAAATTATAAAAATTTATACTATATTGTTATAAAATTACAGGCATAGACATTATCTAGAATAATAGTCTGAATTAAACTTTATTTAGACTGAAAATGAAGAGTATGGTGATTTAGAGAAGTTGGTAAGTTGTTACCCTCCATGTGGTAGGTCTAGGGTTAAAATTCTACTAGTGATGCTTTGAAAAATAGACCTGTGTTCTGGTAACTACTTTTTATTAATCAATTGGGTATATTACCTATAGCCTTGAATAGAAGCTTTAGGCATAGTTGTGTATTATTATACAGACAAATTCAAGAAACCAGAAAAACAGAAACCTGTTTGGCAAGTCCCGAGTAAGAAGGTAGCAAAGATCTTTAATGGTGCTACCAAAACTAGAGTATTAGAAACTAGAGCCAAAAAACTGAATAATAAGACTTTCAGTAGAGAGGATCCACCAACCTGGCCGCTGGAGTCACACTGGAGGAAAAGAACCTATATTTTAGAATAGGTAATAAGAGAAGAAAAACTATAAAGCACCTAATGCTAGGTAAATTGACCCTTCTGGGCTAGCTAGATTGGAAGTTTGGAATGTATCAAGAAGAACTAGTAGGAAAGTGATGGTGGGTACTGGAGTCAGAGTAAACTTTACAAGAGCAGAAGTAGGTAACTCAGGGTTAATAGGGGATCATATTAATTAGAGAACTGCAGACTCAAAAGGGTTCTACATCACAGAATTAGAGACCCAGAATGTCAATTGACAGACTTAACAAATATAGTAACTACTCTGACTACAAGTGTAAGCTTTGGTAAATGTACTATTACTAAAGAATAGATAGATACCTGTGTGGGACAAGGTGCTATCCTACCAAAAAGTCAGCTATTGGTAAAATTCCTTTACCACAATTGCTAGCTTTCTGAGACCAGATACAAATATACCATTCTTGGTGATATAGGTTCTTAGGGTATCAACAGGACCACGAAATATACATAAATAGGTCAGGTATGAGTTTGTTTATTTTTGAGGTTTTTTATACAGATCTTTTCTATTTATAGTAATTTTTTGCTTATTTTTGAAGTTTTTTCTACAGATCTTTCTTTTTTTAGTAATCCTATAATTAACCTAATCTATCTATATAATTTCGGTGTCCTGTATCAACTCTTAAAGAGCTTCTAACAGAGTCATTCTGGTAAAAACAATACTATACAGAAGGTCAAAGAGTGGGTAGAAGTTCATAGAGGAAACTTGGAAGTTGGGCTTGGTATGCTATGTTTGGATTAACAGAGTACGGCAAGGCATATTGAAGAATTAAAAAAATTTAGACTAAAATTTATAATTTTAGCTCTGCATATTATTTTGCAACAATGTAGCAAGAGTGCTACCAAAAATTAGCTAATTTAATTTTGGCCAAAATATTGGCCTTCTATTTTAGTTAGGTCTTCATATTAAATTTTCACTTTTTTAGACCCTCTTCTAGAAAATCAGCCAATTTCTGGCCCTTTTCTAAATAATCAGATACATAATCAGGTATAAATACTAAAATTTATAAATAACAGGTTTATATATACACAATTTATAAGCAATCTAGTTATATATATATACAAAAATTCATTAAACAACATATAAAAATTATAATTGTACTTATAATTTTTGATCAAATAGTCACTTTTATTTTTAATACCTAATCTTCCAATATAATTTAAATGATTGACTCAAATTTTATTTACCCTTATTACCTATATTAAATAATTACTAAAATTGAAGATTTTTGCCTATATAGACAAAAATTCTTGGTATAATATTTTATACAAAAAATTAAAAGACTAGATTATTTACTTTATTATTAATAATAACAAATTAAAAGTTAATGCATATTTTTATACATTAATATACATCAATTACAAATTAGAAATTGGCCTACTTATGTTAATGCAGTTCAGATAATATTAATATAGGCCAAATATTATACTAATACAGACCAAATAATCTTATATTAAATCTACCATGTATTGCCCATTATTACTCATAATATAATAGTAAATTTTACTAGCCTAAGGCCATTCAAAATAAATTTTTTGGTTAATATCACTTTCCAGTACTCTTAGAAGAGTAAAGAAAAGCAAATAAAATAAATAAATAAAATAAACAACTATTTTTAAAGTAATAAATCTATTATAATAAATTTACTTTAAGATAAATTTAGTCTAGAGATTTAGTTAAATTGCTAATTAAATTAGTTAAATTTGATTCAGTAATTAATATTATATTCCTTTTACAAATAAGAGGAGCAAAAAAATAAATAAATAATTAATTAATTATATAATATATTTATCTAAGAAAAAGAATTTTGTATATACAATTTTTATTGTTATATCAGTTTTGTCTACTAGATTGTTTTAGTGAAAATTTCTGGAACTGGATAATTACTGCAACTAACTGGAACAAAAAATTATATTTTAGCTTCTAGTGGTAAATTGCCATTGGACTCTTCTAGTGATGATTTTTACCACTGAAAGGAAGTTCTAGTAACTTCCAGTGGCTTCCAGTGACCTTTGACTTTTCAAATATTATGGATTAATAAATGAATGTATCTCGTGCTAGATAAACTTAGCATATATGTTTACAGTTAGATCTCACTATAATCACAAGTTGGTCACACCCTATTTTGGTGATTGTATAGAGGTGTGAGTATAAATAAAATACCTTGTTATAGTCACATGACCAAAGGCGAATAAGTAATATATTTGTGTATATTTGAAATACTATTAAAAAATTTAAATGCTTAATAGTGAAAAACTTTTGATCCAATGGCTCAATTTGGATAAAATGACAAGTGTTTGATTCAATGAGACAATTCTAAAGAGTCTGAAATTGTTCAAATTTAGCTACAAAATGCTAAGATCATTAAGGATTTTTTATTTAGTTTAATCAATTCTTAAATATGTGAAGTGAAACAAATCCTTAACGATCACAGGAGCCTGTGATTGGATTTTAGCAATCTTAGGCTCATTAGAATCGTCTCATAGAGATGAACATTTTAGTAGTTATTTCATCCAAATCAGATCATTGTATCAAAAGTTAATTGTTGTCAAACTTTAAGAATTTTTAATGAATATTTTAAATAAACATGAATATGAATATTGGCCAATCAGATGTTATAATCTATATTTAGTCAAAAATTGTGATTATAATGAGGGTTTTTTATTAATAAAATTGATAAAAAATCAAAATTTTTTTGTAATAGTGATTATAGGCGATTTGTAACTATAATGAGGTTTTTTACTATGTTTTAAGTTCATCACACAATATTGGGTGCTTACATAGAGGTATAACTATATAGGGTGTGACTATAGAGAGGTCAGACTATACATACTTTGCACAAAGTTATATTACGTGACTTTATGTAAGCTATGTAATCAAAAAACCTTCATTACATGACTTTGTGTAAGCTATGTAATCAACAAAACCTTATATTGAGAATGATTTATCTTATGTAAGATTGTGTAAGGTGCATAGATGTTATGAGTATGAAAATTTCATATCTTGCAAGAGGCACATCTTAATTAATACTGGGTTTATATTATTTCGCTGACAATCACTGCACTGATATAACATTTCACTGACAAATACTCACTAACAAGTTCATTTTACCGATAATTGTTTCACTGAAGTTCATTTTACTGACAAGTTTTTTTTCAAAAAGCATTCTAATTTTAGCCCTAATTCTACCTAATTCTACCCTGACCCTAATGATAATGACCAGAATTACTTTGTCAGTAAAATGAGCTTCAGTAAATAAATGAACTTGTTAGTGAATAATTGTCAGTGAAATGAGATTCGGTAAAATAAACTGTTAGTAAATGAACTTGTTAGTGAATAATTGTCAGTGAAATGTTATGTCATGAAGTGATTGTTGATTAATTGATTGCCAGCCATTAATACTGTATTCAAAAAGCTGGTATCACTATCAGTTTTGGGAGTGCATCATTAATTAACTCCAATAGTAAACTGAGGTTAGGATTTTCAGAACATGGTCACACTTTAGAAGCAACACTGGTTATCGAGATGAAACTCAAGATTCTGACGATTAATGTATATTCATGGTAAATGCACTTTAAGAAAAGCAATTTACTAGTGGAGACAATTTATGAGAAATCTCTTTATCAGGAGAAGGGTTCAAAGGGCATATATCTTCTCTAATATCATATCTGATTAATCTAATTAGTTAATGATACATAAAAGAGCGAATACATCGTACTTAAACACAATTGTCGGCTTAACTTCCTTCCATCATACACAATTAATTTGTCATTGAGATATGCACAATCGTATTTCTAATTACATGCTAATATTCTTTAACACCTATAAACCTAATTATACTATTCCTTGGCATGAGAGGTGAGACGATAATATTTAAATGCTTCATATTCGCTTATCCCTGAATGAAGCAATAATATTACATACATAATTGATCTGTATACAAAAGCAATGGCGTAATAAGGGAAAAGAGTAATTCGTTCTATGATTAAGTAAGGCTGTTGTGACATGTCGAATGTCTATATTACTAAGAATATCTAAATAAGGTAATAGGAGCAACATGTATTACAGAGATACAATTGAAAGGTTTAGGGATGATCGAATATTACGATGATCGATCAAATAAAGCAGAGGAGATAAAAATTTAAGTTACAGGGTAATACTGGGCATTGTATTTTTTTTTTAATAGAATAAAATTATTTATATATACATATGCAATAATTGTGACAGATTAAATTATAATATAAAATTAACAAGCTATTGAAAAAAATTTTTTTTTTGGTTAGATGTTAAAGTTTTAGTATAAAGTTTATATTTAACAAGTATAAGTAGTTTTAGAAGGTTAAATAGAATCCTACTTTTTTAATCAGATTTTATTATAATCTATGACTTATGAAATTATATTTTAATTAGATTCAGTTGATTTTTTTGTAAATTGTAGATATTACAAAATTTAGCCATGATTATCATATCAAATATTGGCCTGAATATATTTTACTATCACGAAATTATATGACAATTCGTAAAATTATCATTTTGTTCATATTTATAAATTATAAAAATTTAATTTACCTTCAGGCACTAACTCATGCTCTCAAGCATCTCTCTCAATGTGATGGGCTAGTTATAGAGATCGTGCACAAGACTACGATTAATTGAAATAATCTGTACAGTAATTTTTCAAAGTTTTAGCCAATCAGCACAACTCTGATAAAAATAGATAGTCTCTAACCTTTTTTTTCATCACGATAATGAACTCACTTGGCTGAATAATTTATTTTTCACTAAACAAAAATTGAGCACTGATCCATTAATTTAGACGCTTGAGAGACCCTTAATCATGATTATGCTTCTTTTGAGTTAGAGTATACTCAAGCATGTCACTCAATGGATCGAAAGTAAATTTTTAATCAGTCAGAAATTGAATAAATGAATCAAATAATTACCAATGCGATGAACAAGTCAATGAGATAAAAACCACCTATTTTTGTCAAAAATTTGTTATTGATAAAGGCTACTCAAGCATTACTCTATATTCAAACATAATAATAAACAAAATAATTTCTTACCAAGTATCTAAAAAAGTAACATTTTATTGTTAATGCTTGAAGCTTTTAAATGAATAACTGATACCTCAATATGAACTTAATAAACACAACATACCTGATATAATAATAATAATAACATAACTACTTCTTGTTGCTGTAAAGAAACTTTCACTAATAATTAGATAAATTAATTCTATTGCATTGCAACAAAAAATTTAAATTGGTATAATTATTAAAAGGAGCTGATACAATTAAAATTGAAGCTTCAGCAGTTAGTCAGTTGAAAAAAATTTTTTTATTGGGTAGATAAGAACACAGCAAGATAATCTGATCACGGATAATCTTAAAATTACTGTACATTTTATTGGTCAATATTATTTAGATTCCAGTGAAAAATTCTTCCAGCAAAAATCTTACTAGAACTACTGGAAGGCTGGAAAAAAGTCGACTTTCAGTGGAATTCAAGAGTTCCAGTGGCAATACTGGTCATATCTTATAATCTAGTAATTGTACTTGCATTATAGTATGCAATGATTACAGATTAAAATTTTAAGTTTACTAATTTTTCCAAGTTCCTATTGGCTAAATATAAATATTGTCTTATAAATCACCAATCAAATAGCTTAAAAATTAATGCAAAAGAGTATCTATTTGAATAATAGTTTTTGTAATCGTTAGGGGACATCCATAAATATCGTTATCCTTGAAGGGGGTCCCCCAAAATATAACGATTTTCCACTATGTAGGGGGGTCCCTCCAACATAACGCAATTTTTTATTAAAATTTGTCTAAAACTTGATCCAGTGGTCTAAATTGGATGATTTTGGTAACATTCGAATTGTCTCAAGGAGAGGATTCGAATGGTACCATTTTCATTTGATTTGGATCACTGGATCACGTTTTATTAACGAAATACTATTGGTTATTATGTTTTCTTATAAAATTACTATAAAATCAATTGTATTTCGTTAATAAAACGTGTTACAGTGATCCAAATGAAATGATTTTGGTACCATTGGATTCGTCTAATAGAGACGAATCGAATGGTACCAAAATCATCCAAATTTGATCACTGGGTCATAATATATTCAAGTTTTTGTAAAATTATATATATAAACATACAGATTTTGAAAATTTTTTTATATAGTAGAGGGGGTCCAGTGCTACTATGAGGGGGTACATAACATTATTTATGGATGCCCCCTTAGTTTTATAAAAGCTATATATTTACTTAAATATTTTTTCTTATTCATTAATATTAGAACTCAAGATTTTTACAATCAAAAATAAAAATATTTTGAAAGTTCAGTTTTTTTTAAATATTTTATTACAAACTAAAATAAATATATATAAGGTCTCATCTTTAATATTTAAAACCAAAAAAATATATAAATAAAATAACTAAAATTTAAGCTTTATTTTTAGGAATTATTTAAGATGTGCATATACACAGCTGTGCACCCCTTTATATATCTAAAATTTTACTAGTATTACCCCTATTGCAATTTCAAAATTTTACTATGATAACCCTGATGCACTATTAACAAAAAATGCTCCTCTCGCGATAATACCTTTAAATTTTAAATTTAATTCTAATTCTACTTCTAACTAATCCCAACACTAGCCCTAATCCTAATTCTAATTATTGTTTGTATTTGTTACTATAGGTGCACAGCTGTTCTAATAATTGTTTATATTTGTTTTTATGGGGTGCACAGCTGTGCACGGTGCACAAAATTAATAAATCCTTATTTTTATTATTATTTTTTTTATTTTTTTTATTTTTTAAATTATTTTTCTATTTTTTTTATTTTTTTAAATTATTTTTTTATTTTTTTAAAGAGAGCTTTTAGGCATCTCCTGTGAGAGATATATCTTCTGCAGGGAGATATATCTTCCAACTAATCAAAAGCTGAGGTTATCACATGACAAATATTCAGGAGTACCACCTGAACCAGACATGTTTGTACTATTTGAACTTTATTAGCCCGAACAACTTTGGTTGTTTATTTTTTTTTAAATACAAAAATTAAAAAAAAAACAACATAAAACCAATTCCAACTATTGTGCTAATTATTGTACTATGTTTTTACTATCATGCTATGTTCGTTCAACTATTGTAGGGTACAGATTGTTTATTTTTTTAAGTACAAAAAATTAAAAAAATAAAAAATACAAAAAAAACATAAACCTGATTTCAACTATCATGCTACATTCCAACTATCATGCTATGTTCCAACTATTGTGCTGGGTCCCAACTCCAACTATCATAATAAAACCCATACTAACTATTATGCTACGCCCCATACTAACTATCACACTTCATTCTCATACTAACTATCTTGCTACGTCCTGAACTATTATACTATCATGCTATGTTCGTTATACTATCATGCTATGTTCGTTCTACTATCTTGTTATGTTTGTTCTACTATCATGCTACGTTCGTTTTACTATTGACTATGTTCATTCTACTATTGTGCAGTGTTCCTTACTGACTATCTTACATTCAAAAAAGAAGTTAGTATTGTAAATATAAAAAAAAAAGAAAAAATACTATTGTTTGCATTATATACTAACTATTGTGCACCGTCTATTCTAACTATTGTACTATGTTCTGTAATAACAACTGTACTATGTTAGTTTTAAAAAAAAGAAGAAATGTTAGTACTGTATAAAAAAAAGAATACTATCGTATACTAACTATCATGTCCATTCTACTATCATGCTATGTTCGTTCTACTATCATGCTACGTTCATTCTACTATCATGCTATGTTCGTTCTACTATCGTGCAATGTTCCTTACTGACTATCGTACATTCAAAAAAGAAGTTAGTATTGTAAATATAAAAAAAAAAGAAAAAATACTATTGTTTGCATTATATACTAACTATTGTGCACCGTCTGTTCTAACTATTGTACTATGTTCTGTAATAACAACTGTACTATGTTAGTTTTAAAAAAAAGAAGAAATGTTAGTACTGTATAAAAAAAAGAATACTATCGTATACTAACTATCATGTCCATTCTACTATCATGCTATGTTCCCTTCTAACTATCATACTATGTTTATTCTAACTAACACGCTATGTTTGTCTTTAAAAAAGAAAATAAGAAACATTAGTACTGTAAAATAAAAAAAAAATTATCATGCTATGTCCCATATTACTATAGTAATGTATCCTATACAAACCAACTATCGTGCTATGTTCTATTCTAACCATCATAATCTAAAAAATAAAATAAAATAAAATCTACTTAACAAAAAACTTACTAAAACAGCAAACAACTTATTAAAAGAACCCGCCAAAAATGACGAAAATGTACTAGAAAATCTGCAGAAAAATGAAAAACTTGAGAATGGCCAATACTTTATACCAGAAAAAACACACCAAATTACGAACGTACAAAACCTTCAAGGCTCTAGTGATAGCTTCAGCGACGGCTTCAGTGATGGTTCCAGTGAAGGCTCCAGTAATAGCTTCAGCGACGGCTTCAGTGACGGTTCCAGCGAAGGCTCCAGCGAAGGCTTTAGCAACAGTTTTAAATAATAAAAAAAATACACTAGTATAAATAAAATCAGTATAAAAACAACAAAAAAAAATAGCGCAAAAAAAATACTCATCTTGATCATCTTGATCAATAAGAATTTGAACTGATCCCTAATCTCAGCACCGTACCAGTAGGGTTCTGAAGTTCAGTTCAGTTCAATAGAGGTTCAGGTTCAGGTTCAATGAACCTGAACCTGAACCTACTCTAAAAGTTCAATACTGAACATAACCTGAACTTAAAATTATTGAACATGAACCTGAACTTAAAAAAAGTTCAGTTCAGGTTCAGTTCAAGGTTCATGAACATGTTCAGGTTCATAATATATGTGCATGTTTACCTAAATCGCAAAGTTAGGATCAATTAGTAAAATTTAGAAAATCATAAAATTTTGTATAATTTTATTAATAAAATTGTACAAATTTCTATAATTCTCTAAATTTTACTAATTGATCATAACTTCTTGCACTAAGTAAACTTGTTAAGCACCAAAAAATACATCAAATCAGCATATTTTATTTTATTTTTCTTAAAATTTGAAGAA
>QKWP01002182.1:20964-30970 GCA_003550325.1 Gigaspora rosea
GTGTTCAATTACCAATTAAAATTCAGGATTAGGTGTAATATATAGATTAATTTTTGTATAACAAAAACAAAAATTTTTAAAAATTCCTAAAATTGCTTCTAACCTAAAATTTGCCTATGAAACTACTTTTTTTATACAAAAAAAAATTCCTTGCTAAATTTTACTATATACAAAGCCCTATCCTAATCTCTAACCTTTACTCTTTCCTGAGAATTAATTTTTATTTAGTTTGTTTTGTTTATTTTGTTTAATGCATTATAGATCACTGGTAATGATCACTAGCAGTGATTCATAGTAATTTTCTTTAAAATAAATTATTTTTATTTTAAATAATTTTTTTATTATTTATTTATTTTTTATTTTTTTAAATAATTTTTTATTTTTTAAATTATTTTAATTTTTTAATTTGCAAAATTATAAATGGCGACCTGTCGCAATGGCAACCCCATATGATTAGCCAATTAGATTTAAGATTAATAATCAAATACAAGTAGCTTATCTCTAGGGACCCAATTCAATCTAGATACCCAATTCGATTTAGATACCCAATTCGATCTAGATTAGCTCTATATAGATAAATCTAGATTTTTTTGTTTTTTTATTTTGCTATCTTTAAATAAGATTTTTTTTTAGCATGGAGGAAATTTGAACCTGATAATTTTTGAAATTGATATTACACAAGTATTTATATAGCATAGTATTGTAAAACCAAAATTTTCAGGTCTAAGCCAACTTAAAAAAAATTATTGTTAGTGCAATACTTTACTTGTAAAATAGCTTCGTAGTGAGTGTCTCTTCAAGAAATCTAGTTGTATCATATTGCATCACGTGAATAAAAGATAGATTTATTGAAAGTTAAAGTACTATCTTCATATAGTAAAAGAGTAGTAAGAAATAATAAAAAAATATATTGTACTGTTTAATTTATGAAGCTAATGCTATTTTTCTTTTTTCTTATTATTATTTAAGTAATCAAACTTGTTTATTTTATTTGTAGGTTTTTGCAGACTGTTTTCAGAAGTTGCATATGTTCTTTAAAAGATGTTTGGTTTAATAGAAACAGTTTTATATCTACAATAATATAGCTTGGTTAATTATATGAAATTTTAAAAAAAATATTAATAAAGGATGTATAACTTGTTACCAAAAACTTTTTTAATTAAGTTCTTGCATTTTGTAAGTTGTATTATAATTTGGATAAATAATTTTATTCTTTACAATACAAATTTTTAATATAATAAAGAAATTGTAATATTTGAACTACGCACATTGATTGGTTGGGTTGTTTAATAATTTTCTATCTGTTTTACGAAACATGTATTATATAATTATGAAACAGTTTTATAATTGGTCAACTAGCTCATGATCAAACCTGCATTTTGAAAAATGAGAAAGTTCCCATGCTATTTTTTTCTTCTTTTTTGCTTGTTGCTATCACTAACTAAATAGGCAAAATGCTATTTTTCTACTATGCATATATATAGTATAATGTGTATATGCATGCAAATTATATTGGGGCAGCCAATTATCCAATTAAATTAACTATATATCTAGTTTTAATAAATTTGTAATATTGCAGATTTTTTATTATTATAATTAAAATACAGCTGAACCTTTCCAATCTTTAATGTATAATAAAAAGGTTTAATTTGTATTGAAAGGTTATCAGATTTGACATCATTATAAACTATAAAATTCATATAGCAGAAACAGATCTGGTAAATTAATTTTTTATCAGATTTGACAAATTATTAGTTTTAACAGAATTAGTTTTAGATTTTAAAATGTAATATATAATAATTTTAATACTTATTATAATAATTTTAATACTTTGCTTTAATTAATTAAAGCTTTAAATTATATTTATTATATTATAATTATTGAAGCAATTAATACTTCTTTTACAAAACTATATTAAAATAATTATACTTAATATATAGTTATACCAATTTTTATAATATATGGTTTAAAAAAAAGTATTAAATTATATATTTACTAGTTTTAAATTTATTTTTAATTGAAAATTTTACTATGGAATATAATCTAAAAGCATAAAGTTGTTAAGAATGTAGTAAAGAGTAAAAGATATTAAAATCGAAAAAATGAAATATTAAAATTAAATATCTAAATAACTTTTATTAACTTTTTAATATAAAAATTGCATTATAATTTTTTAATCAAAAAATTTATTATTATAAAAAATCAATAAAACCAGACATATTTTTGATTATATTGGATAATTGGCTACTCTAATATTATATGCACTATAGTTTAAATCTATATATATTTTTAATAGTAAATAACTTTTAATCTACTAGCACATTTTTAATAATTTTATCGCCAAAATAACTATTATATATATTTAAATTAGGCTACTATCTAAAATAAGCTATTTTTCCTTTTGGTCTAAAAACTTAAAAATATCTTTGATCTAAAATAAGCTACTCTATGATTGACAATAGTTACTATATAATGATAATAAAGTCTAAATTTTACTTATAAATTAATTATTATATGACAGAATGAAACCTGTGCAGCTAGTTAGTAAAACCTCTATGCAGATCACATGAGAGTAAAATCTGCATTAACCTATAAAACATACTATGCTAACACAGATTTCACCCAAACCCTATAATCTACTAGCTAGCTATGCAGGTTTTACTCTAACATATTATTATTACTTAAATAAACTTATTTGGGGCATTCAGAAATAACATTATACAAGAGGGAGACTAGATGAAAGATAACATTTTTTTTAAGTAGGGGGGTCAAAAAATATAATACAATTTTTTTAGAAAATAGTCTAAAAACTGATTCTGTAGTCCAAATTTAATTATTTTGGTACCATTCGATTCGTCTTGGTGAGAGGAGTTGAATGGTACAAATTTTATTTTGGATCACTGAATCAAAATTTATTGGCCAAATACTATTGGGCATATTTTTTTATAAAATTACTATATAACTAATATTTTTTGTAAATATCTTTCGATCTAGTAATCCAAATAATATAATTTTGGTATCATTGGATTTGTCTCACTGAGATGAATTGAATAATATCTAAATTATTCAAATTGAATTACTGTGTCACAAAATATTCAAGTTTTTGTAAAATTTATATATAAACATACGGATTTTGAAAATTTTTTTTATATAGTTGAGAGGGTCAAGTGCTACTATATGGGGTACATAACTTTATTTATAGATGTCCCTTTTGGAAGATCAAATGCATATATACTAAAAATTTAGCAAGCAAACAAATCAAAGCATATGGGCCGATTTTTGGAATTTATAAATAGAGTATATTTTTTTTAAAATTTAAAGCTAAATAACTTCTGATCGACTGGTCCGTTTTAAACTTTTTTACTACCAAAATGTTCATCTCTTTAAGATGATTCCAACAAGTCCAAAATCATTAAAATCCAATTACTAAATCATGAGATAATGCACTATCAAATACTGATGCACCTAGAGAGAAAGGTTGATTGGTTAGACATAGGTCTAACCAATCAACTCCTCTCTCTAGGTGCATTACTATTTGATAGTGCATTATCTCACGATCCTGTGATTGGATTTAATGATTTTGGGCTCGTTGGAAATGTCTCAAAAAGACGAACATTTTGGTAGTAAAATCGGTTAAAACAGAACAGTAAATCAGAAGTTATTAGCTTTAAAGTTTTAAAAAAATACACTCTACTTATAAATTCCAAAAATCGGCCCATATAGATTTTTTTTGGCTTAAATATGCTCTTTACCTATTATTATATATCTCTTTTCCTTTCTAATATTTGTATTTACAACAAGTAGCTTGGACTTCTTGCTATTAAAATAAATATCATTAAACTTAGAGAATTTTTGTAAAATTTGAATTAAATTTTCTATATGATTTTTACTCTTATAGTATCATTAGCAAAATAATTCTGCTTCTTGTTCAATTTATTTGCTTTAATCTAGTTTGTTCTAATATTTGAAAGCTTCTTGTTTCGAACTAATTTATTTTTGGAATATCAAGACATGAAACCCTCTAGATTATATTCTCATCTTAAAATATGCAGAAATTTATTTTTTGTGTAATAATCTATAACCAAGTTCAGGATCTTCTTGTATTTATCTGAGGAGTGGATTATAAAAAATTCTCTGTATCAATAAAGAAATTGGTTTACCTTGTTCAATTCTATTGCCTGCTTTAAATTCTTTTGTTGTACCAAACTTTGTCAATACTTTAACTTTTCTTCCTTTAAACAAATTTACTATAAACATAATATTATCAATTGTTCTGGCAGTTTTATTTTTTGTAGTGTAAATCTTAAAGTACTAATTGATATGAAATTATATGCCTTTTTCATATTCTGTAATACTACTCAGAGCTCTTTTCTATTTTTTTTTTGCTTTCTCTAAGATCATCTCTACTGAGTACCCAGGTAAACTAGCAAAGTTTGGCCCTTTTAATATTTTTTTCAACTATTACTTTTGATATTCTTTTAGTCAAAATTTTTATTATGCATTTCCTAAATATTTTTAGAAGCGCAATAGCGCATATATTGCTTAACTAAAAACACCAATTTTCACTTTTCAGAATCAGATAAATTTGTGCAATCTTCTATTTGTTTGATATATAGCTATATTTTATGCACAGACTTATGAACTTCTTGAAATTTTTTTGTATTTTTTTGCTAACATTTTTATTAGAACATATCCAATTTTGGAAATTTCTAAAGCTGTATTTCTCTTTATTTCTCCCATTGTGCTCAACTACTCCTCTATTAAATCTCTTTTTCGAGCACCTACTTGACTTTTGTATCATTTAATAGCCTATAAAATTCTTCAAAAACCTTCTTGTCTAGTACTAATTCACTTTCTCTAAACTGCTTACTAAAACGAATCCTTGTTTTTTTTAATACCAACTCCAGTATATTTATTAAACCCTGACCATTTCCTTTCTGTTTAAGTACTCTATTAATTTTGATTTCGTTAGTTGGCTTGTCAAGCAATCTTGTTAGCATTTACCTAATCTTATTATTGATCCTTTTACACCTTCTATTAACTGCTCATCTGATCTCTTTTCTTGTCTGTTTCTCAATCTTGATTTTCTCTTGTAATTTTAAAACTTTCTACTTAATTTTTGCTTGTTGTAGCCAATTTAAAAGCTCTGTTTTTACTAACTGTTTGTAATTCTAGTACTTTGAAATTACCCTTTTTACTTATCTCTGCAATTTCTCTATTCAACTCCATTAAAGTCTATATTTAAACTTTATCTGCTTAAATCTTTTTAAATTTACTTATAATTTTACTCAAATGTATACTTGTTTTGTGCAGCTCCATCTTCAGAACCTTCCATTTTCTACTATCTTCTCTTTATTTATCTCTTTTTTGGGTATATTCTTGTTTGTAGCATACTTAATACTATTATTATAATATTTCATATTGTATTGATACTTTTTTTAATTCATTTTTAAAATATCTATTTAAGCCTTTGTTTTGCTTTAAGAAAACCTCAAGGTTGTTTTGATACTTCTTCCAATTCTCCTTCGTTGCTTTGTTATATATATAAATCACTCTTGCTAGATTTTTCTTTTTTTGTATTTGCCATATTAAATACCTTTATTTATCCTTTATATGAAATTGCTGCTGTTACTATTTCATGATTACTTGTTGTACTTTTTTTATCTTCGCCTTGTATAGCCCAAGAATAAATCTCCCAATATCTAGATTTAATCAATTCTGGTCTTTATATCTTAATCAGACCAAGTGCATTTTTTTAAATTAGGATTTAAAGCTCTAAATGTATTAATAAATTTTTGATTCTTAAACTACCTATGTAATAGTAAAACTTTCAACAATGCTATTCTACTCAATTCTACACTATCAAGCTTTCTATTGACTATATAGTTAAAACCACTCATCACTATAAAATACGTATTAATAGAGTATTTAACAATCTTGTAACTATCTTTTGTTGAATTCTTTTTATAATTGTTTTGCCATTAGGAGGTATATAAACTACTATTATGGCAACTTGACTTCTAAAATAAAATCTTGCTTCTATCATATACTCCTCAAACTGTACAAGTTTTCTAAATGTTTTTCCTATCTCTTACTAATTAATATACTGATACCTGAACCTTTCTTTCATCTTTCATCCAAAAACTCTTTAAGTTCTTTCCTTTTAAAAAAAATTTCATTTACATTCATTTCTACTATACCTAAAACTTTGATATTCTTTTCATAAACCCAACCTACTAATGCTTCCAATTTGTTTTTATTGTTCTTTATTCCATTAATATTGTAGTATGCTACTTTAATTTCAACTTCTTGTTTTTGTATGAAAAACTTGATTTGTTTATACTAAATTGTATAGTAAGCTCTGTTTGCCTACTATTTTTTTTTGCTTTAACTAGTGCAGCTGTTAGAAGTGGTTTGGTCTTGCCAGGCCTTTAATCAATTTTTCTAATTTGTTAAACTTTAACCAAATTTCTTTATTAACTAATTTGTTGCTAAAATCTTTATCACTAACTTCATTGGTATCCATATCTTCTTTATAAAAAGACCTTTGCTTGGCCGAATACTTCTTACTACACTTTTTATTTTTTCTTTTGGTACTATATATTTTACTTTTTTATTTCTTGCTCGTCTCTTCTATAAATTTTTTCTTTTCCAGAAACTATCACACTACTTTCTTTTATATGTTTCTCTTTTTTTTTATTTTTTGCTATCTTTTGCATGCTCTCATTATTTTTATAAAGCTCCCTTTTTTCTTCTTTACTCTGATTTAACTATTCTAGCTTAGTGTCATAATAATATACTTCAAACATTCTTGCTTTTCTTAAATCCTTCTCTGACTCAAAATATAACAATGCTATTTTTCTTTGATTACTATTACTATTGTTCATAATATAAACTGATTTTGGCTTAACTCTACTAAGTTGTCTTAATAGTAGAGTATTAATTGTATACTTTGGTACATTTATTACTCTTGTTTGTATTAATTTCATTTTACTAATACTTTCTTGTCAAAGGCTCAGAAAACATTTTTGACAACCTTCTATTTGCTATTGGAATAGCCCACTTGTTCTCTTAATCTTGTTTTTGTTCAGGTTCTTGAAAATAAACTGCACTTGTACTGCACTACTTGAACTTTTTTCTTTCCATTGAATGATCAAAACACTTCAAAAAAACTTAATCCTTTCTTTAATTTTCTCAGTAAGATATTTGATGGGATGTCCTATACCATATAACTTTCTTTAGTTTACTTTTTGACATTTTAGTAATTTAATCAAATCTGTCTTTTCTTGACGCTATGACATTTTCATATCCTCACTAATTCTTATACTCTTCCTTATATTCTCTTTCTTTTTTGTATTGAAATTGCTTGGTAATCAATATTCATCTTTTTCTCTGCCATAAGTTTTGTAAGAACAGATTTATTGCTTTTCTTATTTACTGACACACTATTTTCTAATTCTTTTTTTGTTTGAAACTTAATTGACAATCAATATTCATTTTTCTTCTGCTACTAGTTTTTTGATATACCTTCGTTTCTTTCTTTAATCACTGAAATGATATTTTCTATCTTCTCTATTCTACCATCAATTGATTCTCACTTTGTTTCTACTGAAAATATTCTTCTTAACTGTGCTTCTGAGCTTTTCTGATGACTCTCTTCAATCTCTTTAATACTATAGTAAATTGTACTGCATTCTGTTTTTAATAAAATTTTCTTTCTTCATTGTACTTTTTCTCTTCTACTCTTTTTTTATTACTCTCTTCCTGGATCTTCTTTAACTACTTCTCCATAATTTGGTAGTAGTTCTCAAGCAGATATCTTATTAAACATATTTTCTTAGCTAAAATTGTTTGAATAGCCTTTGCTATTTTAATATTGACTATTTGTGTTCTAGTACAACTTGTGTTTCAATACTCTATATACTCATGCATGCTACATTTTAATGCATAACAGGCTCTTTTTAAAAACTTAATTTTCAATCTGGGACCTATTTAATATTCATTGATTTACTATACTTTCAATTCTAAATTGTTCTACAAATACATATTTGTTAATTTGTTGTTGCTTGTTTTCTAATTGATTAATTTGTTTGTTTACTCTATACTATTTGTTTGTTTATATATTTTGTCAATGATTTACACTACAGAGTTTTGGCAAATTTTTACTTTTTGCGCAAATTTTTTCAAAAAATTTTTTTTCTTTATTTCACTCTTTCATCTGTTTCTTTAGATTGTTTGTATACTAAACTATATGTCAATTTTCTCTCTTCTCTCTTTCATTTAGGGTTTTTGGTGTGTTTTCTATTATATTTAATATCTAAAAGCCTATTTTTTGTTTGTCAAATTTGAACCTAGTAATTAATAAAAAGAGTTGTTTGACTGATTTATAGCAACTATTTGTGATTGACCAAAAATCAATTTTCTATAGACATATTAGTATAAAATTGTTTAAACTATGTATATGCATGCACCATGTTTATAGTGCCCAGCTATAGATAATACAAAAAAATTAAATAACAGAAACTAAATAATTGATACAAATGAAATTAAAAAAATTTTTTTTGAAAAATTGGTTATGCAAAATGAAAAATTAACTTTGTATAGTCTAAAATTCTAAAAAAAATTAAGAAATTGAAAATTAGAATAAGAATTACTGAGTTCTTTTTTTTAATTAGCAAATAATTAATTTTAAAAAATTGTAGTATACTTAGTCGTTGTCTGGCCAAAACAATTTGTTAATAATTCTAATTAAATTTGCAGATTATTTGGCCAAATTTAGAACAAAACAAGTTATTAAATAATCTGCAAGTTTGACCAGAATTATAAATAATCATTTTATTTATTATGTAATCAAAATCACTATGTTTTATTTCTTTTTTGGCAGTCTGTATATTTTTTTTTTATAATTTCTATGAATGCATACTCATGTATTGTTCTAATAGCATGCACTTATAAAGGATTAACTGTATATAGATATTATAATAAGATTTAAAAATAAAATAAGTTATTTAAACATACTTTGTATAGTATATACTTGTTAACATGAACAGTATATTCTTTTTGATGATAGCTTGCACAATATAACAGTCAACACTTTGTAACCAAGTGAGTTAATAAATTTTTAAAGTTGATTAACTATTTGACAATACTTAGAATAAGGGTAAAGGGTACAAATAACAAATTATATGGGGTAAGTCAGTAGAAAAGGGACGAATCATTTTTAGTAAAATTTTTTTATTTTTAAATTAAAATATTTTAACAACTATTTAATCAAATTTGCTAAAAAATTTTTTATTTTAATCTTGAAATTATATAAAATTAAAATAAAAAAAAAATTTATTAAATTTATTAAGATAGTTGTTAAGATATTTAAGCTTAAAGTCATAAAAACTTTTACTTAGAAAAAATTTGTCCCTTTTCTACTGACTCACACTATATATAAAATTTGTACTTTACAGAAATTTATAATTTTTTAATAATATTGTAATTAAGTAGTCACTAGATTGTTACTAAATTGATACAATTTATTTTTTATATTAATACAAAATTGCTACGACGAAGTTACGATTATGGTAACCACATCGTGACAATATTGTAACAAGATTTAAAATAAATCAAATTGCGATAATGCAAAATATATTTACAATTAAGTAACTAGTTGGTTACTAAATTGATATAATTATTTTTAAATATTAAAATAATATTACTATGATGAAGTTACGATTATGGTAACTGCATCGTAACCATATTATAACAATATTGTAAAAACTTTGTGATGGCATTATAACCATTTACCAACAATTAAGCAGCAATATATTCGCGATTTAGTAATTAAATTGTCACAATTTAATAAAAATTTTTTAACAGAATTTCACTATGTGTTTACGATAATATAACAATTTTATTACAATTATTTTACAATAATACTTTTTTATTATATTCATAATTACAACAAAAATAATACAAATAATAAACTACAGTAAAATTAATAAACCTATTGAAAAAA
>QKWP01002182.1:38704-54022 GCA_003550325.1 Gigaspora rosea
AAAAATATGCAAACAAAAAGTTTAAATTAATATATAACTTATTAATAAAAATTTTATTAATTGAAATTATAAATCGTTCTAATATAAATCGTTCTAAAAGTTTAAATTAATACATAACTCAATAGTAATAAAAATTTTATTAATTATAAATCGTTCTGATAATAGGTTTCAAAGTTAACAAGTAGTAAATTCTTGTTCATATCAGCTTTATCTTATTTGGAAGAACAATCTTCACAATAAATTCTCGATACGTATACCAAATATACTGCTTAATTCTAAATGTGTTAAAAAAACTAGAGACATATCAGGATCCAATATGTTTCAGGTTTTTATCCTGCTGCTTATTATATTATCAAATCTAGTATAAAAATAAAAAACTGGAACCTGATAGGTTTTCCTCCGGTTTTTATCTAGTTATATAGTTCCCAGCAGGCCTGCCGAAAAAATCACTCTAAAACATGTTGGGATCAGGGCACAAAACTTATTGTAAAATTATAGAAATTTCCATTTACATAAGACAATTTCTATCCAGTTTCAGAAAATCTCTGTCATTTAAATACTTTCAGAGAAAAATCATATTACATTACTGGAAATTTTGTGCCCTGGTTGGATATCGAGCGATCACATGTGGTTTAATAATATTATATTACAATACAATATAGTTAAAGTATTTATTTATTATCGTTATCTTATCGTTATGTATTATTTCGGGATAAATTTTAGCTATAAAATTAATTTTGTTATATGTCATACAATTAAAATCAATTAAAATTATTATCGTTATGCAAAAAATCAAAATCAAAACTATATCAATTGTGACTGCACCATTAATCAATTAATTGAGCTTGAAAAATCATTATCAATTTTAATTAAAATTAGATTTCCACGGTTTGACTTTGTAAAATAAGAAGCTAAAATATGTAAACAAAAAGTTTAAAATTAATAACTTACAAGATAATAGCAATTATAATTATATTAAAAAATAAAAGTTAAAATATGTAAACAAAAAATTTAAATTAATAAACTTTTATTTAATAAAATATTATAAATAGTAATGATAATAAATATTGTCAAAAAATCGTTAATTTTTTTTACAAGCTTTGAACTCTATTTTCTTTATCATTATATTTTTTAAAAAATGAAAACTATTGTAGAAAAAGTGAAGCGTAGTCGTCCACCAAAATCCTCAAAACCCCAAGAAACTGTTGCTAAATCTTCTTCGAAGATTAAAGCGAAAGTTTCAAAATCTTCATCTAAAACAAAACCAGTATTAAAAGTATCTAAATCTTTACAAAAAAATGCATCTAAATCATCACAAAACAAATCTTTTAGAAAATCATCATATTATTATAAAGATGAAGGTGAAGATGCGGATGAGGATGTGGATGCGGATGAGTATGAGGATGTTGATGAATTAAACCCAAATCAAAGTAATTTATTAATATTTTAAGTATTATTTAATCTTATATAGCATCGTTAAGTTTTTTAAAAAAATAAAAATATTTATAAAGGAAATATCCAAAATGACGATAATGATGACAATAATGATGCTTCACCATCGTCTAAATCTTCAAGAAGTCAAAATCAAAGTACTTTATTAAAATTTTTAATTTTCATATAGTATTATTATTAATAAAATAAAATATTTTATCAAGAAAACATTACATTTGAAGATAATGTGGATAATTCTTTAACATCTCATACAGCAGCAAATATTTTAGAAATGATATCAGAGGACAATAATGAAGATAACGATAATAACAATAATAGACAACATAATGATATATATCTTTTAGATGATGATACTTATTGTTAGTATTAAAATTATATGTATTAAATATTGTTATTATTATACTGTACTAAACTAAACCAATTATTAACAGCTATTTCAGGCAACGATAATGAAGAATTTCAATTGGGTATTTGTTTATTGAGCTTAGATTTGTCACTAAATTTAATATTAAAATTATTCGAAAATAGTTAATGGGATCTGAAATTTATATAATTATTTAGAAATTATTGTTATATTATTATTAATATTTAATTTGTTATTATTATACTATATATTAAAATAAGCCAACTCATCAACAGCGATTTCAAGTAACGAGTATGATAGAGAAGTTCAATCAGGTATATCGGGTATTTGTCTATTAAGCTTGGATTTGTTATCTAATTTTTAATATAAGATCTAATCTTATTAAATTTTAATTCGTTAATATTTATAAAAGAAAAATCTAAAGGAAAACTACGAGAACATGAAGCTAGTCAAATTCCAGCAGAATTTGATGAGATGAATAATATTTTAGAAATATGCAATTGGCTGGTAAAACATCCATCTATATTGCAGTTAGCCAACCAAATGTATACGGCATCCTCATCATCAATGGAAAATATTGGAACTTTTAATGAATCGTCAATGCCTTTATTTGCAATTTCGTCAAAAATAAATTAAGATTTATGGTATATTCTATTTTCTTCTTTTAAAAAAAGAATATAAATAATAAAAATAAATAAATAAAAATAATTTTTTTTAGGATGGTGCACGTATATGGGATGAAGAAATAAAATGTCTCTTTATTAGAGCAAGATTTCCCCCGGCAACATGTATCGATGAATTTGTTAAAAAAATATTTGGGTATCAACCCTATTCTAAAGAAGGAACAGAGATACGAACTAAAACAAAAAATACATTAAGTGATTTTCGACACAGACTTAATCAATCAGTATTGGGTCATGTTAAAAATCATAAAGCAATACAAGTAAGGTATATATATATTAGATATATACGTATATATTATAATTGATATCATGTCTGATATTTGTATTATTTAATTTTAGACAAGGTGCAGCATCGTTAACAAAAGAAAATATTAACAATTATATTAATGAAAAGGTAACAATGGATGTTCTTAATAGGTTTATTGGAGGAACTAATCAAAGAGAGCTTCAAAAGTGTGGTGCAGTAAAAAAATGAGTGCAATTAATTCGTGAAATGTTTAAAATTCATTGGCAAGGCAAAAATATTAACCAAGTAAAAAACTTGTACAATTTAACCAAAAACATGCATGTACTATCAAGAAGTGGTCTTGATATTGCGAGCAAACTTAATTTTAATTAATACTAAATAATATATTTTATTTTATTGCAAATTTAAAGAATAGTCGCTATATATATTTAAAATTGTAGTGATTTTTATCTTATATTAGTATAGAAAATTTGGTTTTGTACAAAGTTTATTATTTTAATGACCATATCAAGACGATTTGGTTAAGATTTTATCAAAATTTCCTTATAAAGATTCATTTATTATAAAATAAAACCTTGACGATTTGGTTAAGATTTTATCAAAATTTCCTTATAAAGATTCATTTATTATAAAATAAAACCTTGACGATTTGGTTAAGATTTTATTACAATTTTTTAATAATAAATATTCATTTATTATAGAATACAATTATGGTGTTGCACCTATCGTATTATTATGTTTTTAAATTTTGTAAGGCTTTATAATAAATTTTTTCANGTATTATTATGTTTTTAAATTTTGTAAGGCTTTATAATAAATTTTTTCATGTTAGGTTAGTGTTTGTAAAGAGTTTTCGGGGCATGAACATTTTTATTTAAACATCTAGTACCAATTAATTAGCAAATAATATAAAACATTTTAATAAAAGTCTTAAGATTTTGTTAATCTTCAATTAATTAGTTTCTTCGTCTTGATTTTTTTCAAAACTGATAATTAATATTTTATATGATACATTCAAAATTTTTAATAAAAAGCATCAAAAAAACATTTAATTGATTTTAACTATTTTTTCGCAAACTACTAAAAAAAAACAAAAACAAAGCAAAAAAAAAACTATTAAAGGAAAAAAACTATTTAAAATCGGCACCCTTGTTACCATGAAAAGTGTATCTACTTAAGTCAATAGATGTTGCAACATTCCAACCACTAACAGTTAAAACATTTAAATTGACCATATTTAAATCATTATTTAAATTATAAAATAACGATTGGGCATCTTTTGGATCATAAAAATTTACCGCCAGATACCAACACGTACTACATTAAGAAGTGATAGTTCAAAATCATTTGAGCTATTAAACTCGCCATGAATTGCTTCGATGTCAATATTGACAAGAAATTGGTGCCACACTTTTTGCACATCATCTGCAGTTAAATTCGCAAAAAGGTCATTGATTTCATAACTAAACAATAAACATTAATATTAGTATTAAAAAAATAATAAAATAATATTAATAAGTAATAATTAATAATTGTATTACCTTTTTGCCCTAGAATACAAAATATCGTACAACTTATTTATTTTAAGCCAAAGAACGTGCTGCCACTCAGTAAAGGTAGACTGAAATTTTGATGCCACGTCATCAAAATCTTGGTCACCTATTTCAGGAACCAAAATTTTAATGAATTTCTTGATTATTGCATTTGATTTTGCATCGTCGAGATTTTTGCAATAAATAAACAACGCATGCAATTCGTTTCAAAAAAGTTCGGCAACCCATTTTGGAAACCTAAATTATATAATAAAAGTTACCATATTTAGTAATAATTCATTAATCATTATTAAATAACATTACCTATAAATAGTAATGAGACTAAAAAAATCAGGTATAACGCACAAAAAACAAAATTATATAACAACTATTTAACTTCATTACCATACATTAGAGTAATCAGTGAGTAACCAGACTCTTGCAATTTCGGGAATTTTTCATTGTTCAAACAATGAAAATTTTCTGAAATTACAGGAGTCTGGTTACTCTAGCCAAAATATAATTAAATAAATGACTATTACCTTATGGGCTGCATAGTCATCACATAATTTTGTTGAAGTTATGGGTTTTCCATTTTTTGTGAACGACGCAGGTATGTTGTGAGAACGATAAGAAACAAATGGGAACCTCCCATTTTCGTAATATGCCAGGGGAAGGTTCAAGCCATCCCTGTGCAACTTAAATTCATAGTCATTATGAGGCTCAACCGAAGCTGGTAGTGAAGACCAATCGTCAAGTGCCGAAAACTTGAAGCTTTCAGCTAAAAACTTCAAGTTTTCGGCACTTGACGATCGTGGTAAAATAGGAGTCACCGATCTAGATCTTCTCGATGTATTCAGGAAGATAACTGTCATTATAGCATCAACACCATCATTTAACAGATCGTTATGAAGAAGACCAAAATGAGTTCTTAATGCCGCAAGTGTTGCAGAACGATCATTATTAATATGATGTTCTAGGAAATTTAACGCTGTATTAAGATCTTAATTTATAAGAAAAAAAATATATATAAATAAAATAAATTTAATAAAAATTCTAAATCAAACTTTTAGTAACTTCATAGCAACGATATCGTAATGATATCGTTGCTATGAAGTCACTAAAAGCTATAAATAAAATAATTTTAACTAATTAATAAAAATTTAAATCAAGATTTTATTAACTTCATAGCAACGATATCGTAACGATATAGTCGCTATGAAGTTAATAAAAGCTTGATTCTTTTATAGATGTTAATAAAATTATACCGGGAATAGGTGAACTTTGGTATTGGTATTGATGAATGGGTGGGATGGGTTGAAAGTAGAATTGGTAAGGTTGGACGGATGGGATGGTTGGGACGGGTTGGATGAATGGGGTGGATGGGTTAGGGATGGGTTAGATGGTTGGGTTTGGTTGGATGGTTGGGGTGGATGGGACGGGTTGGATGATTGGGATGGTTGGGTCAGATTGGATGGGATGTAATTCTCGAGATTTGGAACGTGATTGTTGAACAGAGGTTTGTGATTGTTGAATGGGGTATGATGAAGATTTGTGATTGTCGTGCTGTGTTTGAAAAAGATGCTTCGTCTTGAGTATCGGCTTTTCTTTTTTTTGGAAACATTTTTTCGAAAGTAATATTTTTCTAAAAAAAAATTATATGCTAAAGATACAAAAAGTTTTTCTTTTATAAAGAAAAAATTCCAAATACAAAAAGTTTTTCTTTTATAAAAAAAAAATTCCAAAACCTTTGTCATGATAAATTACAATTTTTTTTAAAAAAAAATCGTCATGCTAAAATTACAATTTTTTTTTAAAAAAAAAATTCGTCTTGCTAAAATTATATTTGTTTTTTAAAAAAAATATTTGTCATAAAAAATTACGATAAAATAAAATCATCATGCAAAAATTACAATTTTTTTAAAAAAAAATTCGTCATACTAAAATTACAATTTTTTTAAAACAGTTTCGTCAACGATAATTACAATTTTTTTTAAAAAAAATTTCGTCAATGATAATTACAATTTTTTCTAGAAAAATTAAATTCGGTGCGAAAAATTACAATTTTTTTTAAAAAAAATCGCCATGCTAAAATTACTAATTTTTTTTTAAAAAAAAAATTTGGCAAGCTAAAATTATAATTTTTTTTAAAAAAAAAATTTATCATGAAAATTACAATTTTTATACAATTTTGATTTCATGAAATTTAATACGCAAAAAAATATGAGTTATAGCAAAACAATCGTTGTAACTTATTAGATATATCGAATTAGAATATCTAATTTTATATTGAATTTAGTTTTATAAGTGTTATTATTAGTTGTAACCAAAACATAGGGCGCAATTATAGAGGGTATGCATTTATAAAGAATATAAACAAGTTTGATCATTTAACTTTCTATGAAATATTTATTTTAAAAAAAAAATTACAATATAATTTAGGCTTTAACTGAGGCATAAATATGACTTGAACAAGTATTCTAAATATATAATTAATTTTTTTTATATCTTAGACTTGGTCTTAATCGACTATTAGCCATTTGACTACTAGAACTCATCTAGAGAGTTGGAACTTAACTAGAGAACTAGTTAAATGAAGTTGTTGGCTTGGAGGATTTTTGAGGCTTGGAAGTTTGCCGATAACTAGTGAAACTAAAAGCTGAGAATATGGTAAAATTAAAAGATTCACTATGTTGAATGGCACAATTCGAATGCAATTTAACATTATCACATGACTTCATGAACATGAATTTTTGTGAAATCATGTGATAGTGTTGAATGGCAATTCAAAAAGCAGTTTGAATAACATTCAAATGCTATTCAACATGGTGAATCTTTTAAATTTTACTAGTAGAAAGGGCTTTGTATAAAAAAGATGTCAGAAAAGAATATAAGTAATTACTAACAAGAGATATGAAGGCTTGCATTTTGGTAAACCACGTATCATGTGAGCAAGTATGAAGTAAATCAAACCATAATTAGAAAGATTTTTTAATAATGTCAAAAAAATTAACTTTCTTTATTTACATATAAGATATTGTAATCATTTTTTAAACATAACTAAAAGTACACTTTTTTTAAAGAAACATAATTTTTATATCACTTTTTTTTAATCGATAGCATTTATTATATTAATAACCAGTTTTACAAATTTCAATATCGCCAAATTTAGGTAAAGCTCATTTAAAAAATTTAATACATACGATTGTTGCTAAAGTTAGATTCTACTTGAACTGTCACATTATGATTGACAAAATTAATCAATCATTAATTAATTTTTTCAAACTTCTAATAAGGATATCTCGACAACCACTATTTAAATTTGGTGTAATTTTTTTTTTTACTTTAATAATATAGACATAAAGAATCAGAATAAAAAAAAATTTTATTGATTTTAGTTAGGTGTTTGTTAAGAAATCTTTGCTCAACTTGAATAACTATCAAAACAAAGCTGCAGCAAATTTTTTTCCAAAATTATCTCGATCTTGATAACTATCTATCTAAAATCGATGGAAATTTTGTTATTCTAATTCTATATGTCTATTTAATTGAAGTAAAAAAAATAATTACATCAAGTTTAGACTCTACAAGAAAAATGATACCGGTTGGTTTCAGAAATGTATGAAATGGCACGGGTTGTGTAGCATGTACATACATGTTTTACGAAATAGCATGGTGTGCGGGGTTCCTAGGACTTTAATTTTTATTTTTTAATTTATTACCTTATAACATGATATTTTTATCGGAATTAGTTATGTATATAATGTTAAACTCTAAAAATAGTAATTACATAATATTCCCTTAACTACCTTTTTTCTATTTATGGCATTTAGCCCATAAAGGTATTTATGACCTAAGTAACCATATGACCCTTGAGACCTATCTGCCCTTTGGAACCTATAGTTCTTTTAGCGTTTAAGTGTTATCAAAAAAAACCTGTAATTACATATCCTGTAAAAAAAGTATAAAAGCGAAGCTCCTTTCGCCTGAATAAAGACAGAACTCAGTTGAATAAAACTTTGAAATAGTACTCCAGTAGTTTTACTTATCTTGTCGTTTCCAATAAATTATTCAAATACTTTTTTTGTATTATTGTGATAAACTGTTATATAATGATATAACCCAAGTAGAGCTTCAATCTTTGAAATCCGAGTAGAAGTGTTGACTCTAAGTTTCTCTGATTGTAAATTAACCTTTAAGATACACATTCTTGTCCCCAAAAGACTCTAATCGATCTATACTCTCCAAGATAACAAGTATAAGAAGAAGAGATAATCGATTAATAGTTAGAACCCCTTATATATATACTTAATAATACACGTAATCTATTGTTATTACTAATTAGGATAACAATTAATAAAATTGATCTTCATGACATAAGAATCTTGTGATATTGTAGTAAATTAATCCTTCGATTCCTTACTCGTGACGTAAGAATCTCAGATATATTAAGCTACAAATCGCCGCAGTAGTGATTCATAGCAGCCGCAACAAAATTGGACTAGTAGATTCTCAATTTTGATTGGCTAAGAGTGATAAACAAAAATTAGGCCGGAATTGCTCATAGTTTTACTAATGTTTCTGGGCATAATGCAGGTTTTTAAAAATTTCTATTTTTGTAATGAAAAAATTAAAAGTTAATTCTGGCCGGAGATTAGTAAACAATTTTGTAATGTGGGCCAAAATTTTGAAGATCCTCAGCCGTTAGCAAATCAAAATCAAAGATCTGCCGGTTCAAATTTGTTGTGGCAACTATGGTTAATGATCCAATTTACCTTCCAATTGGCATGGGCATACAGTCCCACACGGACCACCGAATCCGTACCAACTCGGACCATACACATACAAATCCAGATCTTGACCCATACCACAAAGCCCGTGCTGATCTGATACATTTTTCTTATAGGGCTTATTGAGTTTCTATATTAAGGCATATTATCATAATTTTCTAAATACGTATTATAATTTTATATTAACACGAAGTCATTACAATTTGACATTCAAATTGTCACCAAATCTAATAACAATCATAATAAAATTGCTATGATATCACTATAATATCGCAATGAGAAATCATGCAATTTGACAATTAAATTATCACAAAATCAAATAACAATCGTAATAAGATTGTAATAAGATTGTAATAAGATTGTAATAAAGAAATCGTGGCAACTTGAAAATTAAATAGTCGCCAGATCTAATAAAAATTGTAATAAAGTCATCGTAATATCGTAACAATTTTGTTATTAATATCATTATGGAATCTTAACAAAATCGTTACTCGATTTTTGTGTCTTAATATTGTAATAATTTTATTATTAAAATCATTATGGGATCTTAACAAAATTGTTACTTGATTTTTGTGTAGTTGTAGTAAGATCGTCATAATATCATAACAATTTTATTACTAAAATCGTTATGGAATCTTAACAAAATCGTTACTAGATTTTTGAGTTATAGTTATGATGTAACAGCTATAAGGTAAAAATATTGTAGCATTATAAATCGCCACAAAATTTTTTCAGAATCGTGGTTATCTTAAGATAACATCGTCACTATATCGTGACAGCATTGTCAAAAATTTATAAGTTTCTGTAAAGTAGTATTGATTTTTTTTTTAAAATTTTGTAAAATTTTTTTAAGCAAATTTTTTTTAAACTATTAGTAAGATTTAAAGCAGGTTGTTCTAATTCTAAAAATAGCAAAATTATTAAAATTGGTTAAATATTTATCAAGCTATGAAAATTTAAATTTAGATATCAAAAGTTGTTTACAAAAAGGAGGTTGTTAAATATCGCAGATTGCTATATCAAAGGTTAATATGAATAGCCAATTATATCACAGAATCTTATGAAACAAAATGAACAAAGAATTAGGAAAAATTACAAAAAAAAAAATCAAAAATTTTAAATCACTTAAAATTTCATATAAACTAATCCTGGGCTTCTAATTAAAAATTTTAAGTGCTTAAGTTTGCATATATATATGCACCTCTAACCTAATATTAATTCTAGTTCAGACCCTAATTCTAACTAATAATTATTTTAACTTTTTTAAATATTAACCTGCGATATCACAACCTGCTAAATTTATCAAAATTCTAAAAAAATATAGAATAATCATATGATAGCAATTAATCAAATTCAATTATTTTGTATAACTAGACAAAAATTTTAATTGGGCTCTAATTTTTGAGTCCAAAACATCAATTTAATTTATATTTGTTATAGTATTTGCAATTATTGTACTACATATAGTTGCATTGGTTTTTAGCTTTAACAAATATAATTATTATATAACTTGCTTTACTACATATATATAAATTTTTTTTATAATATATACAATCAACTCTCTAATTCCATCAAAAATGTTCTTAAAAATTTTTATATCTAAAAATTTTTTTAGGTTTGGTTAATCTGAACTCTATAATAAAATTTAGAGAGGTTTGGATTAGAGAGAAGCAACTGTATACATATATATATAAACTATATTTGAAAAAAGCAATAGTATTTTATATGCAGTGATATACATAAACAATTATAAACAGTAATTTAGACAATTTTGGATATTTTGAACTATTAAATAAAGTAAAATTACTTAAAATTTTATTAAGATAATCTATTTTAATTTTAATTAAATTATGTTCAAAAACCTACAAAAATATATAATTATAAATTTTTTAAATAAATAAATTAATTATTTAAGCCTATATAAGCTTTGGACAATCTCGAATATTTGGATATTTTGGATATAACAAGACAAAAAAGGCTTTGGATAGCCAAAATGTACATCACTAGCTACATGTGAAGATATACACATTATGCATATAAATATAAACTGTAATAAAATAGTACATATATAAAAAATAAACAATATATAATAAATAAGTTATATGACTAATTAGATAGAAAATTTTGTAAACAAAAACTACTTAAAATACTGTATAAACCATATACTTATATGAATTTATTCCTGGTATTTCTGTACAAAACTGTCTACAAATCATTTTTGCAAATATTTTATTAATTAGTAATTCAATTTTAATTTTTTAGTAGCTTTTAAACAGTTTTATTGAGAGGAATCAAATGGACCAAAATTATTAAATATGGATCATTGGTTGTCAAGATCTTTAGGTGTTTATAAGATTTATTTAAATATAATTATCTTGTGATTTATTAATCAAAATTTAATAATTTTGTACTATTTAAATTGCCTTATCAAAACAAATTAAATAGAACCAAAATTGATAATTTTGATTATTAAATCACAAAATACTATAAAATTTGTAAAATTTTTTAGAGTTACAGATCTATACAGATCTGCACTGTATTTATTTTTCCAAGATTGATATACTTATACCTAAAAAACAAATAAAACTAATAATTTTTTAAGTTTTTTTGCTTAATTATAATAATTATAATTTTAAACAATTAACTAATATTAAAAATAGATATTCTAGTATACAGAAAGTTTTATTCACAATTATTCTTTTTTAAGCAAGTTTTCAAAATAATAGTTAAACATTTTGCTTTTTCTATATACTGTAAAATCTCGAAATAATGCGCAGGGGTGAAATTACAAATTTCAGACCAAATTAAGCTTAATTCAGGCCAAGATTCGAAATAATACCCATGCCCACTATTTCGAGATTTTGCAGTATGTATTAATTCTATATAGCATAGAATAAGTTTATTAACTTAGTTTTTATAGTATTAATTCTATTCTTTAATTTTTTAGTTAATTCCTATCCAGACTTGTAAATTAATTGTCAAATTTCTATATGTTTTTGTAAGTTGTTCAATAACAATTTGCAATTTTAATATTCTAATAGCTACTTATAGTACTTATTTACAAATTGAGCTATTTGTGCAAATCCTAAATTTTTTTGTTATGGGCTTGTTACTTATACAGGTTCTTCTATTAATAATCTAAATTTTCACTAAATATATTTATTGCTAGTTTTTGATTTTTGATTGTTTGCTTAAAAGTTTGTTTAGAAGCATGTTAAAATAATATATTTTATGAGATATAAATTATAAAAAATAATTTTATGGGATATAAATTATAAAAAATAATTTAAGGTTTGTTATAAATAATAATCTAATGAATATTCAATATAAAAATAATTTAAGTGAAGGTTAAGTAAGTTACAATTACAATAAATTATATAAGCAAAAGTTTTGTAATTTACTTTTATTAAATCATTCATCAATCTGTATAATTAAAAAATTATTAAATGAAAGTCTTTAGACACGCCCATTTCTTTTTTTAATTCCAAAATTTTGATATACAAATAAGTTTTTTAAACTTCTATTTTTTCTAAAATATGCTATGTTTTTTTCTAATTCTAAACTATTCAATCTATAATTTTGGTAATTAGTCATTCTTTCTGGTTTTGCATAAGGGGAGTGCCATTTATCACCTGATTTTTTAGGGGTGGGGTCAGATAATTATCAGGTTCTAATAGTAGATAACTTTTGATTGGCTAAAATTTTTTAAAATTTTTTAAAATTTTAAAAAATTTTTAAACTTTAATATTAAATAAAATTTGAACTAATGATTCGTTTTGGATGATTTTACTACCAAACTGTTCGTCTCAATGAGACGATTCCAACGAGCCTAAAATCATCAAAATCCAATTACTGGATCCCAAGATCGTTATAAATTTGTATTGCTTTAATTATATTAGTTTTGTAAGGTAGATATGCCTAATTTGGCGCAGTTAAGTTTAACGATGAATATCACGTGACCTATCGATCATAATGGATGATTTTGTTACCATTCGATTCTTCTCATCGAGACGAATCGAATGGTACCAAATCACCTGAATCTGATCACCCGATCGTAAGATATTATGTTTTAAAGTTTATCCAAAAAACAATTCAATTTTGGCGCAGTGCCTAATTTGGCGCACTAAAGATCTCTAATGAACCATTGATTGGAATTACACGATTTTGGTACCATTCAATTCGGCACGATGAGACGTGTCGGATAGTAACGCCCATAGCTATCCCACAAAAAATTTTACCCCACGTGATTTTGACCAATCGAATTTCAGGATCAGGTGTAACGTAAAAATCGAAACGAACCAACTTTTTTACAAAAAAACACAAATTGTTCTAAATTTTAATTAGAAACCACCTTTTGCGGCCTAATTAAAAATATTCCTTATGAAATTTTACTAATAAACTCAACCCTAACCCTACGTTGTCCTTACTCTAACCCTAACTATAATGAGGTTTATTTTTACGTGCAACTTTTTACTTAGAAAACAAAACACGTTTGTTTTGACTTCACATTACACCTGATCTTAAAATTTGATTGGTCAAAGTCATGTGGGAGGTAAAATTTTTGTGGGAGAGCTACCACTAATTCGGATGGTACTAAAATCATGTGATTTTGATTGATAGTTCACAAGATATCATCATTTAACCAAAATAATCTGTGTAAAGCAAATTTTGAAATTAACATAAAATTGTAGATAACTTCTAACAGACTGGTTCGTTTTTGACGATTTTATCACCAAACTGACCGCCTTGAAGAGACGATTTCAATGAGCCCAAAATCATTAAAATCCAATCACGGGATCACAAGATCGTTAAAGATTTTCTTATTATTTTTGATGAAATTAGATTAGTTAAACTTATTAATTTTTATTCAAAGTGATACAAAATTCTTAACGATCTTGTGATCCTGTGATTGGATTTTAACGACTTTGGGCTTGTTGGAACCGCTCTTCGATGCAAACATTTTGGTGATAAAATCATCAAAAACGGACTGGTCTATCAAAATTTATTCATGATTTTGTGCTAATTTTCAAAGATTATATATATGTAAGTTATTTTGGTTAAATGATAATATCTTGTGAACTATTGGTCAGAATCATATGATTTTGGTACCATTTGATTCGTCTTGATGAGACGAATCGAATGGTACCAAAATCACGTGATTCTGATCGACAGTTCGTAAGATATTGTTAGTGCGCCAAATTAGGCATATCTACCTTATATATTAAAAATTATTATTAAAGTTCTTATAAATTTTAACATTGAATAACTTGTGAACCAGTGATCCGTTTTAGATGATTTTACTACCAAAATGCTCGTCTCAGTGAGACGACTCTAATGAATCTAAAATTGTTAAATTCTGATTACAGGATCCCAAGATCGTTATAGATTTGTGTTATATTAATATAAAATATATTAAATTAATTAAAAATAACACAAATCTATAATGATCTTGGCATTCCATGATCAAAATTTAACGATTTTAGGTTCATTAGAATCGTCTCACTGAGACGAGCATTTTGATAGTAAAATCATCTAAAACGGATTACTGGTTTACAAGCTATTCAATGTTAAAGTTTATAAGAACTTTAAAAATAATTTTTAATATATACAAAACTAATATAATTAAAACAATACAAATTTATAACGATCTTGGGATCCAGTGATTGGATTTTTGACGATTTTAGGCTCGTTGGAATCGTCTCATTGAGAGAACATTTTGGTAGTCAAATCATCCAAAACGGATCATTGGTTCGAATTTTATTTAATATTAAAGTTTAAAATTTTTTTAAAATTTTAAAAAATTTTAGCCAATCAAATTGCAGTTTTATTATCAGGTGGGGGTAGGGGTAGTTACTTAGTAGACCCTAATCATCTGATAAATGGCGCTCCCCTAATGACATCACACAGTTACTTGTTTTAATAAAAGTTTAGAATTTATGACCTATATTAATATTTGATCAAAAAATATTTATAAATAATATACATAATTTTATTTGCTTTATATGTAAACATTTAATAATCAAATTAGATAATAATAATAGTGAACTGTTATTGCCACCCCCATTTTTGTTAATGCCACCCATCCGGCCTCCGACCCAAACCTCCGGCCCAACTTTTTGCTAAATCATGTGACCCAAGAGTACCCTGAACATTAAATATTAAAGCTTATATGTAAAATATGGTTAATTAGCTCTGATAAAAAGTGGATAAAAATTTTAAAAAGTTTATATTAAAGCTAATGTAACCTTTA
>QKWP01002182.1:57356-73142 GCA_003550325.1 Gigaspora rosea
GTATTTTTGGGTGCTTAACAAGTTTACTTAATGCATAATATTAGAATTAATTAGTAAAATTTTGTGAATTATAAGATTTTATAGAATTTTATTAATAAAATTCTATAAAATCTTATGATTCCGGTACTATAATTTGATTGGATAATAAGGTAACACAAACGATGCACCAAGCTTTTTTTGGTCATGTGACCTTGTTTTGTGGCTTGGGTCACATGATTTAGGCCGGAAGTTGGGCCGGAGGGTTGTGTCGGAGGCCGGATGGGTGGCATTAACAAAAATGGGGTGGCAATAACAGTTCCCTAATTATATGATCTTAAGCTATTTTACAAGAGTTTGACATATCAGCGGATTTTGTTTTTTTTTGATCTTTTTTGGACAAAGTTACACAAATTTTGTTCTTAAGTAATGTTGAAAAAGTAACCAACAAAGCACTTGTATACCATTAATAAAAGGGCTTTTTAGCATCCAGACAAGATTAAAAACAAAAAAAAAAATTAAATAGAACAGCTAAGCTAAGTTGTAAAAAGAAGTACATTTTACCATTAGCTGACATATTCACGTATTTTAGGATTGTTTTGCCATCAAGGGTGAATTCGGAAACAAATTTCAAAAAACTGGTATACTTTTGTTTAAGATGAAATATGTAAACCTCATAATTTCTACATATTTAACTAGACGTACAAAGTTAGTTAAAAGGCCATTTTTATGAAACTTCACTTTGAAATAATTTTAAGTGTAAAATTTTCTGATAATCCTCAATTATGATTGGTTGTTTTGGGGTCAAAACAAAATCGGCCGATATGCCTGCAAATTATTTATCTTTATTCTCTATCACACATGTGATTTTATCCCTATTATTTCTTCAAATGCAAATAGAACTTATATAAGCTAATAAATGATACTGAAAGTAAAATTCTTTATTTTATAATTTAAATCTATAACATAATTAATAAATTATATTTATTATGGTTAGACTAAGCTTTCACGAATAAAATATTTTTACAAATATACAATAAAAAATACTAATTTATATTTAAAAAACTGTCCAAATAACAAGTACAATAGCATGTATCAACAAAAATATTGTAAAAATTATTCTCTTTTTTGTAGATTTTCTCATTTTAACAGGAAATACACTTGCTTAATTGATGGGATAATAGATTGTAAATATCTTTGACTATAATTAATCCCATTAAGCTTTAATTTCTTCATTCAATTTATCATATGTATCCATAAGTTCAAGCCATTTAAATATATGAACAAGTGCATAAATAATACCTATTTATTAGAAAAAAATAAATAAATAAATATATATATTGATAATAAGAAATTTAATATACGAACCGGGAATAATTGCGGCCCCTGTGCAAAATAAGCTTTTTAAAAATGAGTTATCTCCACCTTCATCAGATTTACAACAGCAACAACAAGATTTTTTAATAAATTCAAATATTGCTTCCCAAATATACCAGCAAAAAACCATTTTAATTATTGAAAGCCACCAAGCTGGCTCCTTTTCTTCCTCTTTGTCTAAAGCTTTGATTTTTTGTTTTAACTCTTTTATATTCTCCATATCATTGAGTAACCAAACACAAAAGGGAGGAGCGGCAATTGCCAGCGCAAAATAAAGAAGAAATTCGGAAGCTTTATTTTTTTTAATTTGCAACTTTTCATTAAACCAGTCACAAAAACTGTAACGATTATGATGCCAACAACACCAACTGGTATTGCATATTGCAATGTTTTCTAAAAATTTAATAATATTAACAATCAGAAATTTCTAAAAAAAAAATAATAAATTTTACTTACCTGGTCCATCATCTAAATTTAATATTATTAACAATATAAAATTATACTAAAAAAATAGAAAAAATTTTTTAAATTTTAATAAGAGTGAATATATGATAGAAAATCATAAAAATTTGACCTTATTTATACGAAAGTTTTAGAGATTTTGAGATTTGAAAACTATATCTAAATTTTTTATCAATATGAAAACAACTGTTATCGATACGTACGTACTTACATAATAATACTACTATTCGACTAAGTATAAACAATTATCATATTGAGGTCCAATACTTCCTAAATTATTAACATCAATAAGGCGAAGAGTCAATCTTTTGCGCAAAGGGAGGAAATATACACTTAATAGCAACTATTCTATGCATACTGCTTAAACTTAAAGCTTAGAAGCTATAGGAAATGACACATTAGCTTGTCTTCAATGAATTTTTGCAGACTTTACTAATTATTTTTAAGTAATACAATTTCAAAATAATGTTCATTTGCGTATATACTTTATTGAAGTCAATAATTTAGGAAGTATTAGCTATTTTAAACTCCGTCTCAATACGGAATGATTTTATTTTTAGATTTCTTGCATTAGTGTAAGTAGAATGTGAAATGTCAGGATCCGGCCCCGACTCTAAAAGTCAAGTCTTTATCAAAGTTCGATCCTAAGTCATGCTTTGACTCAGATCAGTACATGCATCTAATATTTTATTTAGATAATGTCACATTGTTTCGCAATATATTGGGCCTTGGTCCGAATCCACTTCGAGAGTGCACAAGGCAAATTCCAAGTCTGACTTGGGACCGAACTTTAATAATGACTCAGTTTTGAATTCGTGTCGGACTTTTCACATCCCTACATACATCTGCAACAATATAATAGTGATTTATCAATTATTCATTATTACAGTCGATAATTAAGGAAATATTTATAATGCGTACGGGGTGTCCTAATCGAGAAAATGATCTACATCCGGTGTAAAACTAAATTTTAATAATAATACCCCTTTTTTTCGTTTATTTTAACATAACAAAGCTCTCTTTATAGGTAAAATTTTATGATACGCATTTTTTACTTAGAAAATGGAGCTAGTTGTCATAGTAAAATTTTGTGCTATTACGCCTTCTTTGCTTGTTAGCAGGTTGTTTATGTTACACGAAGATCTTGGATTTTCTTGATTTTCTTGACATAAGGGCACCTATGCGTACGTACAGTACGTAGTGTTGGAGGTAGACCGGAATCCCGTGACGATCAAATCTACGATCGAAAGAGCCGCCGGCAGACATGTGATCCCTGTACGACCTAACCGGAATTCCCGTGATACCCGTGATCCCCACCACTGCGCCGAGATGGTCACGTTAAAAAAAAAAAAACTTTACGAAAGTTCCCACGGTAGCATACTAAAGCCCTACACCGCAAGCCTCGATCTGGATAAATGCTTTGCCATTAAATCGTGAAGAAAGGAAGATCGAAGAAGGAAGGATCAAATCAAGATCTGGACAATTTAAAAAGGCATCAAGAGAATAATCAGCCCTTTGTTTAAAGAATTGGTCCCGTCATAGAAGTATGCCAAAAATGGGAAAAATCATTTAATCGTGATTTTAAAATTGATTCACCTGCAAGGCCAAATCGGGTATAGCGTGGGACCGTGTCCTAAATTTTCACGATGAAAATTACGAGGCAGTGAAATTAGGTGCATACTTCCATGATTGACCTTGACCTAAATCGGTAGTTAGTTGAAAATGTGTTAGAAATGGCGTGATAGTCTTTTCTTCTTTCTTTCAATTTTATTCTTTTTGTTTCTTTCGTAAGTTCTATAAATAGAGTAGGAATTTGTTCTTTGTAAAATGGTTCAAAAAGTATCTGAAAGTAATTTGAATAAAAACCCGTATACCTTTTGTAACCTTTTATGTAATAAAAACCAATTAAACGTAAGACCAATAAAGCCTTACCTTGACAAATCGATACGCCTCTGTGTGTGTTGTTTTATTCGATTTCTTTCGTGCACCCGGACCCAGTCTGCCTCTAACAGTAGGTACGTACGTACGCCGTACAGTACATGCAGTACCTGCACATTCCTAAATAATTTTCTAAAATAAGGTAGCTGCGCGACGCTGTCACGCAAAACCAGGAACGGGAAAATTATTTAAGGATGGGTAGTCTGGTTTATTAATATATTAATTAGTTTGATATATGCTATGAATATTGTTGTTTACTTATCATATGTTCATAATATATATATATATATTTTTGAATGAAACTTGTGTTTTTTAGCATGTACGTACGTACATGCTTTGTAACAAACCTTTTTTTTTTGTCAGTTGACAGAGTTTACAGATCGAAAAGATAACTAATCAGGAATACGAGCACATACAGCATCAGAAAGTACATTTTTTATAAAATCCATAAATATTATATAGAATACTATATAAAAATTATATATGTTAATTTTTATATTTTATTTAATAGAATTTATGTAAAATTTATTTGAATATATATAAAAATAAATTTATAAAACAGGCTTATGTAAAAGTTATATATTTATAAATTTTATATGCATAATAATTAAGCAACTTTTATATGCTATAAATACCTAAATAAATTTTTTACATAAATTTTATATATTAATAAAATTTATTTATTATAACTATATAAATTTTATATACCGTAAAATTTAAATAAAAATTTTATATAAATCTTATATATCGTAAAATTTAGATAAAAATTTTATATAAACATTATATATTAATAAATTTACGTATATAATTATATATTATAAACTATAAATAAATTTTTATATAAATTTTAAGAAAAAGAAATAGTCAATATCTCAATTTTACTAGGGTAACCCCTGTTGTATTTTTAATTAAAAATGCTCCTCTCGTAATTTTACCCTAACGCCAACTCTAATTCTAACCCTAACCTTATTTATAACTTTTATTTCATTCTAAAATTTTACTTATTTGGCTACTTAACACATTTTTATATTTTAAATTTTCGTTACATAACTGTTAAATAAATATTATTAAAAATTATATTTATGTATAAATTATGCTATGTAAGTCTACATTGGGTTTGTAGACTTACATATAATTTTTAAATACATAAGTCTACATAAAGTCATTACGATCAACAACATATATGAAAAAACATGTCGCGATGATTAGTAACAGTATTCACGGGTATTGCAGAATTATGTTAATCATGATCGCAAGCACGAATATTACATAAGTGCATCGCAGAGCAAAAATGCCACCCCGTTACCAATATAATAATTGGCAGCATCATCATGAAAAAGGATTATTTGGCACCGTTATCCCCCAATTCTGCCTTGTTATAAGGATGTGGCTTCGAATGAAGTGGGTTAACGGTAGAGGCCATGTAGCATACTCTTTAGCTGCCATATCAAATTCTACATTCATTTCTAACACACGTAGAGGGATGTTGGCAATTTCTGCTTCATGATCTCTTTTAAGACGAACACTAACTTTCTTCGCTTTTTTCTATTAAGCATAGCAGTATTAGAGGCCTGAACATATGCTTGATTTTGACGAAGTTCCATCATATGATCTTGCAATTTAATATTCTCAGCTTCCCTAAATTGTACATCTGCACGTTGAATTGCTTTTTGCTTGCGATCTTTCTTTTCTAATTTCATCACTTGTTTTAATAATAACCATAATGTATATCATGTTTAAACTCATCGGATTAGGCTTCTTTATATGCAAATACTAAATAACCAATTTCAAAATATTAGATACGTTTATTTGAAAAAATTTTTCTTTACATAAATTATTAATTATAGTCTATCTACTTCTTGATCTAATTGACAACCAACGCGCATTATCAACGTATAATATAATATTATGACATGGCATAAACAGTAAAGTAATATTATTAACACTTTTAACATTATTCTGCACCGTCATCTATTAAATCAATAATAAATTAAATGAAAACGCTTATTGCTTTATTATAGAATGGTATAATAAATTTTTCGCTACAATAATGTAATCGTGGTACAATACACGTTAATGCAAATAGAAACGTCAATCACTAATTAACAAATGATTGCGCAAAACGTGACATGATCACACATTGGCTACGCTTACGCTGGTCAAACTTTTCATGACACCAATCATTAAATGCAAAAATGTTGCACACTAGTGGCTAAGCAACTAAAATTTACACGCTTTAGTCACAATGGTAACACTTTAAATGGCTTATTCAATTAAAAGCAAACCCGAAATTATCCGAGTTTACATATTTAGAAATCATAGCCAACTGTGGCAACCAACCAAATGCAAGATTTTGTGGACGAACGCCCTTGAACATTTTGGTAACTAGATAGCTGCGCGACGTCGTCGCGCGAAACCAGGAACGGATATCTAAACAGAGAACAGAATCAAGTCATTTGAAATTACGCATGATTATACAATAGAAAGTGGTATAGTTTTAAATAGAATTAGACATAACAAGTTGGATAATAATGGTGTTGGACATCATATGATTTAATATCATCGTGCAGCACTATATATGATTTACACTAATTAAGACTTCAATTTTTGTTGATTATTTGATTGAAAAAAATTTGTTATAGTAATTTATTATTAAAATCATGTATCTTCAAATCATTTTAATTCCAGCTCTAGTAAAGCAAATTCAATTCTGTAATTTGCAAATGATATAAGAATAGTATAATTTAAAATTATGTCAAGATATTTTTAATTTATTTTATTAAGTGTTAATATTTTTAAATTTTAAAATATTTTTAATTATAAATTTAAAAAATAAAATATTTATGATTTATAAGTTTAAACTATAGAAGACTGAATTATTTACTTATAATTCTTAAATGTTACAATATAGTTTTAAATTTGGTTTACTAGAGTAGGAGTTAGAAGATGCATGATTTTTATAATTGTTATAATAAATTAGCTATAAAGGTTTATAAGAAAAATTACATATCTTCAAAATGTTCTAGCTTTTGCTTTAGAAAAGCAAATTTAATTCTATAACTTGCAAATGATACATAAGTACCGTAGTTTTAAAATTATATTGAGGCCTTTTTTTTAAATTATTTCAATATGCTATAGTTAAAAAATAAATTAAAATTTTATTCATATTCTATTGCGAATTTAAATAGTTAATAATACCCATTTTCAAGCCCTACTCAGAGTAAATATGTATATGCATATAATATTATTTTAAAATAAGTATATCAAACTACAGGCTTCACTAGAGTTATCTAGCATACATTTTATATTTCACAAAAATGTGATAAATATTCAGTTTACATTATGTAAATATAAGTTATATATAACATAGTTTTATATTGAGTAATTTAATTTAAAAGGATATAAACAAATCATTGTTTTTATTTAAAACAATTTGCCATTACTAACAGTCAGAGAATATATCACACTAAGTGATAAAAATAGTAAAAATTATAATAAAAATAAATAAATTTATTATAAACTTTAAGCAAAACACTCTTTTGGCTTACAAATTAACTTTTTTAAATTTTGTGAATTAAGTATATTGAGAATAGTAGATTAAGGTTATTTAGAGTACTTTTTAAAATTTTGCAAATTTGTAATTTTCTTAATAAAATTTTTAAAAAGAAAAAGTTTTATTTTTAAAACTGCAATTATATGTAAAATTTTATGCTGAACAAGTTTACTTAGTAGCAAAAGTTAGTTATCTTGACAAAAAAGCAAGTTAGCTATATGCTAAAGGTAAAATTTTTTGGCTATAATATAAAACTCCTTAGCATATAGTTAACTTGATTTTTTGTCAAAATAGACTAAATTTTGATACTAAGTAAACTTGTCCAGCATAAAATTTTATATATAATTGCAGTTTTAAAAATGAAAATTTTTTTTTAAAAAATTTTATTAAGAAAATTTGATAAAGTTGCAAAATTTTAAAAAAGTGCTCTAAAACTGTCTAAATAACCTTAATCTACTATTATCAATATGCTTAATTCTATAATTTAAAAAAAAGTTAATTGTAAGCCAAAAAAAAGTTTTGCTTAAAGTTTATAGTAAATTTATTATAATTTGATTATGAACTAATATTCATATATCAATAGGTGTAACATATTTCCTGAATGCAAATAATTTATGTGTACAACATGCAGAAAAATATATTTGTAATTTTTAAAATAGTCACAAGATAATGCTTTTATTCATATTATTTCAAGCTTTACAGTTAATTATAATATAAATATATGAGCATTTGCAAATAAATACAACCAAGGTAAAAATGTTACTTTTAAATACAGTGCAGGACACCTAAAGGCTTCACAAACTTTAAAAGCTAATAATATTCAATATAAAAACAATATCACAAAAAATAGGACCCTATTTTGTAATTTAGTTAATTTACTACAACTTAGTGGCCTTAACTTTTCAAAAATCATTGTATATTGTTTCAATTAATGAGTTTAAAAGTATAGTATTTTTATATGATACATAAAAATTTAGCCAAAAATGGGACAAGTCACATGTTTTAGCCTTTTTACTATTGGCTAATTTTAAAATTAATTTTTAATTAATTTTAAAATATTTTTTTAAAATTAATTATTAGCCAATCAAAATGCAAGGATTCACAAAGACATCAAATTTTACTATGAAATTTTTGAAAATGTGACAAATTTCATAATTTCTGTCTTTAGGTGTCCCGCACTATACTATACTAAAATTTTTAGTATTTATTGTTCTGAAAAAATAAGATATAAATAGAATATTTGAAAATAAAAAATACTTATTTGAATATTATCTGCTACTATAAATTTTTTATATAAACAAAATGACCCACTATATACAAAAAAAATGCATTTATTAAATATTATAGAAGATCGCATATCCAAAAAAAACAAAAATAAAAGAAAATATCTATAAGTTCATTAATTCTTTGAGTTACCAAGAATTAATAAAGATTAGAAATTATATAGACTCAATTAATCACAAATAGCAATGCATTATTGAAAAAAAGCTTGATAAAATAATAGATAAAATTAAAAGCTTACTAGACTAACAAATCTTAAGAATTGAGCATTTAGTGAATACAATAGTTTGTTTTAAAAACAATATAAAAGGCAACTATTGACATAGTACATAAAAATAAAGTGAGTAATTTTTTAAATAGCAATTTTTTCAAGCATTATTTATTTGCTAATGCTTTTAAAGATAAGATTAAAAATTAGAAACAGAAAATAAAAAATTAGCAAAAGCATTAGAAAACTCAAATAATAAGCTTAGATCTTAATTTTTATAAAAATTGTAAAACCTGAAAAAATAAAAAACTTCTAAAATTCAATCTATAACTTATTAAAATATTATACTAAGTTAGTTTAATGGTAGCAAAAAAATTAAGTAAACAAAACAAAAAAGAATATTCAGCTAAATTTGTCAAGCTCACTACAGATATAAGTAATATCAGGACTATTCACTTTTAGCAGCAACAGAATGTACTAATAAGATAATTAATTTCTTTACTAGTGAAACACTAAATAAAAAGTTATTAACAGTAACTTTTTCTTGGTAAAATAAGAAAATATCTACTATATTACTTGAGCAAAATCGTCTATTCATATAGTGTAATGGCAGATAAAATTATAAGAAAAGATAGAAAAGTTTTTTTGTTTGTTTTTTTTATTGGAGTGAACAATATAATTAACCAATAGATACAATTGTAAAAATAGTAGATTTAAATAGGTATACAGTAGTAGAATATTGTAGCCAAAACAGTAAAAAAAAAACATGCAAAAAGAATAAATCAGATCCATAGCAATGGTAATTTTGGCTTATCAATAATACAGCATATATATAAGAAATTAAATCAGGTGCCATAGTGGAATTTAATTAACTAACAAATGCATCTTTATTCAGAATTCTATATGAGATATATGCGCTACAAATAGCCTTGATTGCTTTTGAAAATACTGTATTTGATAAGTTAAACACAGAGTCAGAATTATCACTCCAAGAATATTCTTATAATTTTCTTCAGCATGCTCATTATTTACATAATGGTTATGGTGAAAGCAATAAGACTTCCTATTAAATATGAATCTAATATGATTTGAATTTGAAGACTATACTATATACTTTTGCAGTATAATTTAAAAAAATACCAAAAGCCTATTTTGAGTTGATGGAAATACCAATTAATACTGCAAATCAGTATTTTAAAAATTATAATGCTTATTATCTTTTCGAAACCTGGTTTGTAAAACAACTTGATCAATTCAAAAATATACCTGATAGATATAATAAAGAATAGAAGGTTTTTATCGAATAAATAAATAAAGCTTAATCTTTAGATAAGTGTATTGTGCAATTTGGACAATTTTTTGTATGACATTCTTTGAATTTCTAATTCGGTTTGATAATACATCTTGAATCCCAGAAAATGATATGTCCAAATACCTTCTTTCTGGATATGAGCTTTCCGATCAAGTTTCAACCTAGCTAAGTGAATTGCAATGCACAGTTATTGACCATTATTTAATTTTTTTGAAAAAGAACTTACTAAAGCACAATTAACACTATGTAATCAAGAATTCACAACTTTAATCTATCAGAATAAACTTGGTTTACAAAAAGCCTGAAATGGATTTTTAAATGGATTGGTTGCTGGACTTATTTATCATTAACTATATATCTATTAGATAGAAATAATAGTCCTGATTTTGCATAGGGTATTTGTTGTATCCTTTAAACTGATTATTGAATGATAAAATAATCGATAAAGAACTTCTATATAAGTTAGAAGAAAATTTTTTATTATTCAGTTTATTATATGCGCTAAGGGATCACAAATTTTCGGAACAGTTTCTATTCTTTTCAATATTCCATGCAAATGAACACCCAATATTTCCACTTAAATATGATTTTGTTAAACATAGAATCAGTCAATTATAGTATGATTAACAAATATGACATTAAAATTTACCCTAATATTACTAACGAACTTCAAAAAGTAAGGCTTCTATTCTACTCTTTAGTCCAAATCAATTAGAAGTAAGGCTTGATTGAGAAAATTTATTAGCAATTCACAAGAAGAAACTAAGCAAAATAGTTAACAAGGCAGAAATAGAACTTGGAGAGATGGCTACCAAAGTTATTTTAAATGAGTTATTAAAAAAAAGTAATAAGTATAGTGTAAATAAAAGAGGTGATTAAAAAAATTTTTAGTAAGGTGATTCATACCTAGAAATATTTCTGAATTCATAAGATTTTTCTGATAAAAAATCTAAATTATTAGATTTAATTATTAGTAATGGCAAATTTACTAAAGTTTTTTTTAAATGTGCTCTATGAAGGGCTTAAAAATGGGTGTTATTTACTATTCGAATTTGCAATTTATTTTTTAACTATAATATTATTAAAATAATTTAACAAAATGCCTCAGCATAGTTTAAAAACTATACTATTCGTATATTATTTACAAATTGAATTTGCTTTACTAGAGCAGAAGCAAGAACGTTTTGTAGATATGATTTATTATAAACTTGCATAGCTAATTTATTTATACAATTATAAGAATCTTATATTTTCAAAATGTTTTATATCCAGCTCTAGTAAAGCAAATTCAATTACTTAACTTGTAAATAGTGTAGTTTTAAAACTAAGTTGTTTTAGATCTCTAGTTAAACTTAAAAATGAAATCTTTAACTATTAAATTTGTAATTAAAAGAATATTTGAAATTTTAACTTTATTAATAGAATCGATTAAAAAATGTCTCAACATAGTTTTAAAACAACATTATTTATATATTATTTATAAGTTGTAGGTGGGAGTTCAAACATTTTTAAGATATGTGATTTTCATAGTTGTTATAATAAATTATAGTATCTACTATGAATTTTTATAAAAAATCACATATTTTCAAAACATTCTAATTCTAGCTCTATTAAAGCAAATTCTATTCAGTAACTTACAAATAATATACGAATAGTGTAGTTTTAAAACTACGTTGAGACATTTAAGAATCATAAGTAAATATTTCAGGCCCTTATAGTTTAAACTTATAAATCATAAATATTTTACTATTTAAATTCATAATTAATAAAATAAATTAAAAATGTCTAAACTAGTTTTAAAATTACACCATTTATATATTATTTGCAAGTTACAGAATTGAATTTGCTTTACTAGAGATAGATTTAGAATGGTTTGAAAATATGCGATTTTAATAATAAATTACAGCATCACCCAGTGTAATACTTGTCCAGATCAAAAATTTAATGCATTTAAACAAGATTATTATTTTAATATTTCATTGTTTATCATATTTATTTATTAGGCTTATATAAATCAATTGTACTTTAAACTCAGAATAATAATTATTATACAAGCTATAGAATTTTGCCTGTGTCTCTAGGTCCAACTATGCAAGTTGTAAACCTATTTCAGCTCAGCTGATAGTATTTCAGCACTGATTTTTAATATGAGATCGCTGAAAATATTTTAGAGCTTACACATCAAAATTCAATGCCAAAATGTACTCGTCAAAAATGAAAGTATCTATAACATGTATAATATAAGTCTACCAATGATAATTGGAAAATTTTGATAATTATTTTTCAGTAGTGAAAATGTAATTTTTGATAATAAAATTTTTGCCTATACAAGATTATACTGAAGCAATATACTGGTCAAAAATTATAATATCAAAAACTACATTTTTATTACCAAAAATTTACTGTAATTTCGGTAATTATAAAATGACAGGGTGAAACCTGAGTTGTGAAATAGTGAAATCTGCTATGATCATTGTCAGGGTAAAATCTGCTTTTATAATAAAAAACATAAAATGTGGATTTCACTCCTGTTTACTGAATTTTCAAATCAGGTTCCAAAATTCACTATTTTCGGAATACTACTATTCTCATCTGAATCAAATTTTTAAGAAAATAGTTTAGAACTAAACTGAAAACCAGTCCTGTGTATAGTGGTCTCAAGTTCTTCTAATTACTAATTTGCATCGATCTAAATGTGATTATAATACTCGTTCACATTTTTTTTAACAAGGGGGTGAACTAGTTTAACAAGTTTGACCCTGGATTTTTAGGGACCCACATCAGACACATTACTTAACATCCCTTACGTATGATGATATTTAATGTGGTTCATGACAAATTTAGTTAGTGCAATCCTGCAATACAGTACAGTTAGGAAATATAACAAATTTGGTTATTGATTATTCTATAATAAAAATTACACCAAAGTTACTTAATAGACGCGTAATAAAAAACTTAATAACTGACATTGTATTAAGTTACTAGCATATTGTAAATGTGAGTATATGCTATATTCTCTATATTATACTGTACATAACTTATATATATGTTATTTTGCTTTTTATTTATACGGGTAGAACAAGTACAAATTGCACATATTACAAATTTAAGAAGTTTAAATAGTTTTTATATTTAAAACAATGACTACGTTCCTGATATTATCTGATAATCATTTTTTTCTAAGTTTTAACGATAATATGAATTCTGCTTGTTTGTTACCTGGCCAACAATAAATAAACAATCATTTGGCAATTTTATTTGTGCTTACAAGTATAAGAGATATTGATATTCAAACAAAATTTTTACGTGTTATTGGCTCAACTATATTTAATCAATCTATCCATGGTTTTTGAATTGGATTCGATCTTTAGATTATCAATCTTTAAGCATGAATTTACCTGATTAAAAGTCAAATTTGTTCTATTAAATGCCGAATATTTATTTAACAAATGATAGTTTTGAGTTTGATACTATTTACCTAAATAGAATACATATTTGGGTTTTGGATATGAACCCAAACTAGGTAGAAATACTGATACCCAAACTAGTAATGCCTGACGAAATGATGAAACCTGGCGAAACTTGACAAAACTTATGGTTTCGTCATTTTGTCAAGGCAAAATTAGTTTTGCCAGGCAACTATAACCCAAACTAAGTAGAAACGCTGTAACTAAAAAAAAGTGATCGGGTCGCAACCCTAATCACAACATACCTCTCACATTTTGTTTGTTATACCACAATACTCCTTAACATACTGCTTGAGCTGACAATAAAAATAAAAATTTTTAATAAAAGAAAAAACAATAGAATATATAAATACTTATCTTTGACACAAATGCTATTACTACATATGCATTTTCCCATTTCTATTGATCATCTTCAGAAATTTACCAATTTAACCCAAGATTTCCAAGCTTCGATTTCAAAGATCCAAGACTTACAGAAAAATGCAAGAAAGTGTCAGCTACTGCAACAGGTCATTTATGAAAATCTTCATCCATAAATATAGCTAATTTAATATAACAATCAGGTTCTAACATTTAGGTCTTGATCCAAGATAATTATCAAATAGAACGCTCTTGTCTAACCAAAATATCGGTTGAAGTAACTCAAAGATGGTAAATATCTGATGTTAAGTATATAGTTGACCAATCAAAATCTTAGCCTACATACGGCAGAATTTCACAAATTTTTCCTTTCTTCACTTAATCTTGCAAAATATTTTTGCAATTTCATGAATGAGCCCTTGAGAATAAATTAACTTCAGATCTGAAGCTATACAGAACAAGAAATTCAATTAATCTTTCCCACTTATTGCATTCTAAAATTGAGTTAGGCAGATATAAATTAGATTAAGATTTTTGACTAAAGTTCGACAGAATCGGTAGCAATAAAAAAATTCACTAAATATTTTCACTATTAAAGTTTTTCTTTAATATACTCATATCTTATTTACCTTAATTCTAAGCACTAATAAAATTCACTAGACATATTTCTAACACCATTTATTAAGGCACTTAAGAATGCCTGAATGAAGTTTAAAGGCCCTATAATTTGAACAGTTAAAATTGGTAAGTAATGCTACAGATAAAACCAATGCGAATAAAGAGTATTAAAAAATTGTAAAGTTTTTTTGATCCATAGCCCGTCTAGTTAGTAAAATTTTAACAAAATTTTTGAGTTTTGCGCTGCTAACCTTTGAACGAACATAAAAGCTTGCAATTTTTCTAGAGATGGGTTTCATGCGTGCGCATTATTCCTCAATCATGCGCATGAATGCGCATTAATGTGCATGTTTCCGAATCATGCACATTTTATCCCATCAAAATTTTATATAGAAAAATTAAATATAAAATAAGTATAATTAACTTTCTAATCTATCTATATACTTCAATTCTGGGTCTGTTCGCTTTAGCATTTTTGATTGGTCGTATTCGAAAACTAACAGAAATACATAAGATGATTATGACTATTATCATGGTTGAGTAATTATAACATTCGAGTAATTATTATATCATTTTTTGATGCCCTTCTTAACGCCCTTAAACAGCACAAGATCGTGAACGTGAATTTTCCAAATTTACTTTTTTGTTTGATTGCCTAATATTTACAAACTATTTTGGGCTAAAAAAATCCCGAATTTAAACCGTTTTGTATAATGGTATCAAGTTCAAGAATAAGTGCAAGTGCAAGAACAAGTGCAAGAACACGACAAATGCTCCGCTATAGATAAAACATGATTAATAAAAAAATAGCGAATACATTAACGAATATCAAAAAAAGTTACATTCAATCAAATATTTAATGATTGATTTCTAGAATTTTTGGTCAGAATTTTTGCCGTCCAGATTATCTGATAATCAACTAATTTTCTCAGTAACTCGTAGTTTTTGTCGATCTACTAACCAATAAAACTACGGTTATGTCCAAAAGGTGATCAATGAGCTAAAATTCTCTTTGCAACACTTATTTTAAAAATTGGCATTCACCAATAAAACTAAGCTGCATACTATTTGTTATTGGAGTAATGAGCTTTGTAAAAACTTTTTACAGTTAGCTTATACTGATTCAAACTAACCCACTATATATTGCAATTACTGGTATAGCGAACAAATTTTGTAATAGAATTTTTTTATAAAAACTCATGATAAAAATCAAAATAATTCTAATAAAAACTGG
>QKWP01002183.1:0-47771 GCA_003550325.1 Gigaspora rosea
TATATATAGAGATTTTAGTAGTTTGTTGCATACTAGATCTAGTACATTTCGCGTCAGTATTTTTAATAGTAAATTTTATATGTTTCTGCACAACAAAAAATTCTCTATAAGAGAATTTTATTCCCTGTACAAAAATATTTTTAGCATTTTAAAAGACGAAGTTAAACTTATAAGCTTTTAATTACAGCATCCCCAATACTTATAAAATTTTTAAAAAATATTAAAATATATAGTTTTTTTAAAAAATCAATAGATAATCAAGTCTAATGATGTACTAACTCTAGTACAAAGTACGAAATCTAGTACAGGTAAATCCAAGCCATTATCCAAAAAATTGACTTGTTTTTTTTCATTTATAAATTTATGTAGACTGTTTTCGAAAGTTTTGAAAGTTATATATATTCTCTATAAGACATTTGATTCATTTTATATATGCGATAGTATAGTTTTGTTAATTATAGATGAAGTATAAAAAATGGGAATAAAGGGTGTGTAACTTGTTATAAGAAACTTTTTAATAAAGCTCTTGTGTTTATAAGCTATATTTTAACCTGGGTGAATAGTTTTATTCATTTACAATGCAAGTTAGTTTGCTTCGAAGTTACGAAAAAAATTGTAATATGTTTAATAATTATCTATCTGTTTTCACTGAAAGTGTATCACGTGGATAAAAACTGTTTTATGATTGGTCAACTACCTTATGATCAGACCGTGCATTTCTGAAAAACACAAAAGTCCTCCCTGCTGTATATATGTAATAAATAAATTAATAAATAAATTGAAATATAAATAAATAAAATTTGTATAACAAATTCAATCCGAGTATCTGAGTCTGAGATATATTATTTGAACATTGTTCGAGGGACAATATTTTCAAATGGACAAAATTCGGACTTAGACATTGGACAATGTCCAAAAATATTCAGTCCACCAAATTTAACTCACACATCAAAAATGGACAACACTGCTGTTATAGCATTCGATTGTTTTGATTACATAGTATAGATCAATTGTTTACATGATTTTTGAAAATTTTAGGAAGTCTGTTGCATATGGAGATCACGTGGATTTCAGCACCATCCCCGACATTAAATAAAGGCTTTTTGTGCTTTAATTAAAAGTTAAAGAAGAGGTTCTCCTGATTCTAATAGTAGCTAAATCATTAAAATTGGTTTGGTGAAACCCAAGATACTTGGGATAAAAAAAGAGAATATAAGGATCTGCAAATTTACTGTTATACAAAGTATAATACTTTGTGTAATAGTGAATTTGCAAATTTTTATGTTTTTTTCTTTGATCTCAAGAGGACCCAAATAATTTATATGAGGTTATATTTGAGCATCATAGTAAAAATTTTTTTGGTTTGGTATGTATAAACTATATTTCATACATTAGATCGAACTTTTACTCACCATTAACTTTTTTTGAAATACAACCTAAAAAAAAAAAAAATAAATAAAAAAAATAAAATTTTAAAAATTTTTTGTACCTATATAATCTGTATTCTAACATAAATTACAAATATATATTTTTTAAATTATAAAAAAAACCTTAAAAAAAAACCCCCCCTATTTTGAGTAATTTTTATCCAATTTATGCATTTTTCTGATTTTTGTATTTTTTCATTTTTGTATTTATTACTTACTGGGTTACTATTATGGCCTGTATTTTTCATTAGCATATTACAAATATAAGATTTATAAAAATTACTCCCATTAGCATTCTTTTAAATATACCTTTTTTGCTATTTAGCTGTTTTCAAATATAACCTTTTTCTTCAATATCTACTTTCAAATATAACCTTTTTTAAAAACCGGGCCTCTATTAGTAATTTTTCAAATATGATCTCATATAGATTGTTTGGGGTCCTATCCCAAGTATCTTGGGTTCCACCAAGCCAATTTTAATGATTTAACTACAATTAGAATCAGGAGAACCTCTTTTTAACTTTAATTAGGGCACAAAAAGTCTTTACTTAATAGCATTTTTCATATTTTTAAAAGATTATTTTAACCAATTATATTATTATATAGGATGAGTCACTTATTTGATCTAAAGAATATAGTAAAGAATTGATCAACTTTAGTGGAAGATTTCCATTTTTCTGCTTCAAATTAAGAACTAAAACTTTAAACAAAAGAGTATTAAATACCAACAGCTATATATTTAAAATTTAAAAATATATGCCTTTAAATAAATTCAATTTAAATGATTTTTTTGTATAATTTTATATATAAAATTGGGTAAGTTAACTTATTTGATTTATAAGTAACTACATTTTAAGCCATTATATGTGGACATGTCCCTTGACTATTAAAGGTTAATTTTAGAGTAGTATACTAGTAGTATTTATATTAAACAAGTATAAATGAGCTTTAAAGAGTTTAATAGAAACCCATACTCACAAAAAATTAAAGATCATATGTAATAATATTTATTCTAATTTGATTTCATTATAATCGGACAATAAATATTAGAAAAAAAGTTTGCAAAGTAATAATATGAAAAAAGATTTAAGATATTTTGATATCTTAGATAATCTTTGGTTTGACAGTTTGACCCGTTTACTAATGGATGATCTGTTTATTGACAGTTGACCTACTTATTGGCAGATAATCCATTTATGATATTAAACCAGTTTGTCAAAAATATGATCCAGATAGTAATTTTGTTAGGTTGGGTTATTAGTTACATAGTTATTTGGATCAGAGCTTGGAACTCTACTCTCTAGTACATTTTGATATAATTGAATTCAGAATAAAATTTGAAGTAGAATATAACCTTATGCTTTTTAAATTTGATTTTTTTTTGAATTTAACTATATTCTGCAAGAAAATTATACTAATTGGCTATCAATCAATATGCACAACAATTAATAATCTCAGAACTTACTTTTTTCTTTTTATATAAAATGCAATTTAATACTAATCTGTTTTGTAATAATCCTTTTTTGTTAAGGACCCACTTGATGACTTTAAGTAGAGATAGTAAAAAAAAAGAGTTAAAAGTTTTTTATTGTTAAAACAGGTGATAATTAAACTTCAAATAGTTAAATTAAAATTTAAAAATATTTGATCACAATTATCATTTGCTTTTAAATTTGAAAATAATAGATATATATTGAGTGTCATTAGTATAAGTAAAAATAAAATTTCTTATATACATAAAACCCAGTATATAACAAATTTATATTCCATGATCTTGATATAATAATCAAAAATATATTTACTATTCCTACCTTTAGGCTAACTATATAAATTAATCTGTGCTTTTTTTTTTGTTATAAACAAAGTAATTATCTTCAATTACTATTGATTGATAACTGTCATTCCATAATTGTATTTCTTATTTTGAAACCAAACCTTTTGAACCAAAAAGGCCACAAAAGCATCTTTAGCAAAGCTATATATGAAATAGTATTATTAAAGGCAAATACATCTACATATTCTGGATATATTTGTTCAAAAATGACTATTGCATTTCTAATTTGTTTAAAAAGCCTTTTAGAGTCCCAAAATCCATTTTGGTTGGTACCCAATACCAGTATAATACATGCTTTATCTTGATCATCTCTAAGAGACTCTATTGTTTCTGTTAAAAAAAGCACTTACATGTATACAAGGCCCCAATTCTTTTTTTCACAATAGCTGTTCCTTCTTTGGCCCTATACAGAATATGATCTGTTATAGGTATAAACAACATCTAGTCATTCATGTCCATCTATATAGTTACTTTTTTGATAGCATTGATAACAAAAGCTGAGCTTATGTATCCATTGATGTGCAGTTAAACTAAAATATATTGTATAGTTATCAAATTTAATATGATAAAATATATTAATTAAAATGATTTTTAACTAATTCAGAAATTACTTCAAACTTTTAAGACTATAGATAAGTAGCCAACTGAAAAGATACTAATTTATCATAAAGCAAACTTCTGGTTTGGTTCTTATGTTTAGACCAGGTACCAGGGTTCTGTATTTAATATTTTTAGACCAAATATCAGGCTCTTTTATCTATTCTGTGTCTGCATTCTTTTATTAACTATTATTAATATTCAGTTTAAGTATGCTTAGGCTCTATTTATTATCATCACATAATAGTATTCAAATAAATGTAATATAAGATTAGATTGATTATTAATGACTTCTATAATATAATTTTCTTCATTTGTATACTTATTTTGGGTTCTTTAAGTTTAGAAATTTAATTTATTTGCCTTTAATTCTTGATAAGATAGGCCTAATTCTGTCTCTGTTTAAACAAAGGTTCTTAGTTATTTAATTCATTAATAATTCATCCATTAAGTCATGTGATATAAAATATATAATTTTTATATTATTATATAAGTGCAAAATAATACACAAAGGCATTATTTTGAATTTTGGGCTGAATTAAGCTTAATTTAGACCAAAATTTGAAATTATACCCCTGTACATTATTTCGTGCTTATATGGTATATATAATATACCAGATTTATTAAATTTTAACTAGCACTATTGCAATATTTAATTTGAATATATGGTTCGATAATCTGTCAATTATTAGACTACATAGTTCAATTATATTTTATACCAAAACTATACAAAATTGTGATAAATTTTATTATTAGAACTTGTCTATTTTTACTCCAAAAGATTATTTAATTCAATTTATATATTTTTGTATATAATTTTAGCCAATAACTATTATTTAGTTAGGGGGCTTCCAGAAATTATATAATATTTTGTTACTAATAAATTTCAAAATTTTACTCCACTCACTCACACCTGATACTCTATTAGCCAATAAAATTTTATATTTTTTAAAATTTATTCATATATTTCAATTTATGAAATTGATAATAACTATTGCTCTACTGAACCAATTTAAACGATTTAACTACCAAAATGTTCAATTTGCTAAGACAATTTTAACAAGCCTAAAATAGTTAAAATCTAATTACAGAATTCCAAGATTATTCAACTTTTGTATAATTTTATAGTGATTTTTTAGAATCACTAAGTAAATTTCTTTAATATTGAATAGCTTTTGATCTACTGGCCCATTTTGAATGATTTAACTACCAAAATGTTTGCCTCAGTGAGATGATTCTAACAAGCCCAAAATCGCTAAATTCTAATCACAGAATTCCAAGATTAATAAAGATTTTATTGTTTGTTTAACAATACAAATCTTTATCGATTTTGGAATCCTGTAATTAGAATTTAGCAATTTTGGGCTTGTTAGAATCATCTCACTGAAATGAACATTTTGGTAGTTAAATTATCCCAAATGGGCCAGTGGATCAAAAATTATTCAATATTAAAGAAATTTATTTAGTAATTCTAAAAAATCACTATTAAAATTATACAAAAATTAAACGATCTTGGGACCCTATAATTAGATTTTAACGATTTTGGGCTTGTTAGAATAGTCTTAGTAAAACAAACATTTTGGTAGTTAAATTATCTAAATTGGTTTAGTAAAACAATAGTTAGGCCACTTACATAAATAAAATTGGTACTCGTAACCCGGCCGGGTGGTTTTTTTTTTAAAAAGTAAAATGTTATTTTATAGTAATATATATAAATAGTCACCCAACGAGTCACGGGTCAGAAATTGGTCTAACTCGGGTCAAGATTCTAAATAGGTAAATTTACTAAATTACAAATCAATATTGATATAAAAAAAATGATATTTGTGTTTTTATACATATAAACGTATTGGCGGAAAACGTATTAAATAGAACGCTTTGTTTTTTTATTAAGTATTTCTCCAAATAGAACATATTTTTATTCAGATATATATTACTATTTGCATTAATCTGAAAGTACTAATGATTGATTGCTTTATTTAATGATAAGTATTTAGCAACTTTTTTTTAGATAAAGTTCATTCACAATTTTCATTCTAACAGTTTATTTAAATCTTTAGATGATTCCCTATATCTGCATCACACTGTTTTTCCTCTCATTTTTAATGCAAATGCATTAGTTGGTTCGAATTTTATGAAAGTCTCCTTGCTTTGTTTTTCATTAAGCTGGCAACGATGACAAAGGTACAATACATCTAATTTATTACAATGATGCAAGTGATACGTGTTTGTGTAAAATTGCTGGTGTTGGTACCACATGATGATATCTACAATTTGCTTTTGTTAAGACATATACCTATAGCAGATTCGTGAACCTATTTCTGGAATATTTTTACCATCCTGGTAAATATTCCAAATGAGTTCAAAGATATGTGAAGCAAGAAATTTAGAAATTTTCCAGTGCACAAATTCAACATCATAGACATGTCGATCATCCGTAATTTCTGATATGCCTTCTGCATCGTTGTTACCCATTCATTTCATTCATGTTGTCTATAAAGCAAATAAGTGGACTATCAGGAAAGACTTGTCGTTTCTCCACCTCTTTTACAAAAAAAATGGTCTCAAATTTTTTTAATATTTTCGACACTTCGATGTGGGACTATGCTAATTCACATAGCCTCAAAAGAATAGCAACCGTTCGCGCCAAGACTCGGTTTAATAGACAATTTTTGGTGGACATGCAACTATATATTTACTGCTCGAAACTCAGCAACAAATTCGGCACACATTCTAAAAAATTGTGCACATTTACCAATCTTATTGAAATCCATATTTGTTAAATCTAAACTTTTTCACTAGGGCTTCATGTTCTTTTTGATTGCTCAGCAACCATTCATTACCTAACTTAATTCTGGAACTGTTGCCTAATTTAGGAATTCGATTTGAGATCCAGACTATTCAGATTGATCCTCAAATCCGTTTAATTCTAAAATATTCTTACCCGAAGTTTTTAAAATTTTTATGATGATACAAAAAAAAAAAAAAAAATAGTATTATCAAACATATGCATAACGATCAATTATTGTATACACATATATGTACGTAATATCATATGATGAACCGAAATTAGGTGAGAATGTTTTGCTTCATTTCTGAATTTATATTGACATGTGTTAGTTACTTCTCGATTTTCACCGATCGTGAAATGACCCATTCGTGGCTAGTCTACTTAAATTGGAATATTGAAGAAATCAACAAATCGCCATTACTACAATAAAGTTTATATTATAAAATTATTAAAAGAATGTTTTAATCTTACCTGACATTTAATGACGCGTCTAACATCTAAGCTCTGTTTCTGATTTTGCGCAACTGTGTTATGCAGCTACCTTATTTGGAAGTATGCAAGTAATGTGTACATACATATTAGATATGTATGCACATACCTGATATATGTACATATACATATGCCAATTGCCTATTATTTACCAGTTTTACTATTTTTTGCATATTGATATTTATATAACATTTTTTTATATTTGTACAAAACATCTGGGTCCCGTGTGCTTTTTAGCTTTAATATGTTACGAGAACCAATTAATTTTATTTGCATAGCTGTATTAATAATTTTATAATTTTATACTTTTGGCTCAAATTATAAAAATTTGCCCAGAATTATAATTATAACCTGATATTTTCGGGACCCTACCCACCCACAAAAAAATTACGTAATTTCTGAATGCCCCCTTATATTATATATATGCGCCAATTTTTGATGTACCCTAAATATAAAAATTGGTAAACTTTAATCCTTATAACTTCTTAAAAACTAATTAAAATAAAAATTCCTCTAACAAAATTGTAGCTTAACTTATAAACTATTAATCTATTAGAGAGTTTTTTTTATACCGTATATGTCCGAAAATAAGCTACTACCTAAAATAAGCTACTCCCCTGATTTTTTTTAAAAATCTTAAAAAATTCGTTAGCAGTTGCTACATATAAAACTTTTTTTCTACTAAGTAAACTTCAAAAATTCGATTAAGTAAAGTTGTTCAGCGCATCAAAATACACCTATAATAAAAATTTGGTGTTATTTGGATAACTTTTTATTAGTACGTTTTTCAATTTTTTCAAAAAACGCTATATTTCGAAAATAAGCTACTTTACGATTTTTCGTGTAATTTTTTGGCCAAAAAAGGGGAACCGTTAAAGCCAGGTGCCATCAAGTGACTTGCTGATATCGTCCGGCCTAATTTTCAACCATCCGGAGACACCTTCATCAGATTACATATCGTTATTAAAAAATCAAAACTCAAGGTAAAGTTGCAAATTTTTATTTTTATAAGGATTTTGTTGCTAAAGTTATTCTTTGTTCGCACGTCATTAATGATATAACCATTTTCGATATACAAAAAAAAAAAACATTGAAAAAAGTTCTCGATCATTGTAAAGACAAAAATTTATTGACGAAGGTCTATATTGAATGATAATTCTTCATTTTTATTACCTGTGGATCCTTTGGTTAGCGTCACCTTCCAACCTTTTCAGTATCTTTAAATTCAGGTAATTGATGATAAACATCGATATAAATCTGCAAAAAACAAAGAAATTACACAAATTAATAATGTTTTTAATCAACTGAATTTAGACAGTTGGTAAATACGAACGATTCAAAATGAAAATAATTGCTTCTCTTTATAATATTCGAAGCATTCTAATTTTTTTTTTATTGTTTTAAAACAGGGCCTAGGCAAACCTTTAGTCTTTGAATAAATTCGACCTTTTCCTTTTCATCACTATTTTCCTCAACACTCCAGTACTGGTTGCGTGTTCTTTCCATTAATTCATTAACGGTAAGTCTTCTGCCTTCTGCTGCTTTATAATTTTCGTCTTTTTCAAATGATTCTATACTTACTAACTCACGATGCCATAAATTTCAAATCCAACCTCAGAAAACATTTGCTGAAATTGCTTCCAAGCTTCAATAGTCAGCAATTTCCCATGACCATACTTTTGCTCGTGGAAGATATGCTTACAGGGGAGCATATATTTGCGAAAAAAAAGACAGTGGCACTCGAGTGACATCAAACCGGGTAATTCTTTTTCCTTTTCTACTCTACTATCGGCTACAAAAATTTCATCAACTATTAATTTTTGAACAGGAAAAGGGAATTTATGAACTTCTTTAAGAATATAATCGTCGATATTGGGGGCAGAAATTTTTTTAATATAAAATTCGAATGCAACATAATCCGAGTCCGAACGCTTTTTCATGTCAAGTGCAACGATCTTATTACATGCACCGATCAAGCCATAGTAAGGAGAAGTTGTTCTCTTTAACTCGCTATGGTATGATTCTAAAGCGTTTGTCGATGTTACTTGCAAAAGTAACGGAAAATGCTAGCGAGCCCATAGTGCCTACTGGAGCGTATTTTTTGAATAATTTCTTGTAATATATTTTTTAATAGGGTGGAGGGTACAATCGTCGATTGATTTTTGAACAAACAATTCACAGCCGATTTTTGTTCGCTTATGCATGGCTTGAATCATTTTGGTTCGAGTTTCTGGATTGTAGATTTTATTTATCCAAGTCCGCATAACATGTACAGTGCAAAAAAGGATTTCACATTCCTGTTCACCTCGTTGAAGACCTGGGAAAGTCATCGTAATACTTTTGGCTTCTATATTACTTTGGTCTAATAAAAAGTACCGAGGTTTCCAAAGGTTACAAAATCGTCGTATTATCATCAACGCCTCCGTGATCATATCACTATCTTCATTACTCACGAAAAAATGACTACCAACGTCCCAACAACCATAGCCGTCCTGAATATACAGCGTAAACAAACGCCAGTCATACTTATTGGTTTTGTGTGTGGAATCCATGAGGGTTAACCACCCATACCTTTGGAGTTTTTCGAGTTGTTTTGGATGTGTAAAAACAAGACCACAGGTGGATTGGTGACGAGTTCTATATAACTCGATTTGATATCCCTCATTTTTTAAAAAAGAACTTGCATCTTGGATATCTTGTGCTAGATTAGAAGCACCAATAAGATGCGTATTTTGAGGACCACGGACTTTGTACTTTATATTTGCGACCTCCCTCCATTTCAACTCCTTTACGCTCGTGCTAATATCCAGCTTTTCACTTGCATACTCTTTAACTGCATTAACTATTGCGAGTGCGGGATATTCTTAACTGCTTCGTTTTCTACCAAAGTTCGAACTGCCTGGGATCGTTTTAGTTTTTTACTTTTATCTAATTCATGCATGTGATCAGGGGAGCCTGAAAAACGTTCAACATGCACTTTATTCTCGGTAAAAAGCCAGGTCACTTTTATCTTTGCACCACATAAATTCGGCTCTCAAACCTTTGTTTTTCTTCATTTTTTACTTGGAATGTCTTCTTTGCATGTGCTTGATTCGAAAGGTTTTTTGAAGCGGCATACGAAGGACTTCCAATAATTTCCGTTAACATGATTTTTATGACTGAATTTCACCCAAATATTTGTGACCAAAGGCCACCATTCAGTCTCAAATTCATTCAATAGTACTTCAAAAGATTGCTGGACATTAAAAAGTAATACGCATTTTTGGTTGGGCGTAAGACTTGTTGAATTTATTAAGGTGTCTGTTAAAGTTTGTTCAGAAAAAAGTAGTGAAAAACTGGACGTTTGGTTTCGCAAGCTTGATCCAGTAAATTGTTGTGGAAGGTTTTCTTTGCCGGAAGTACTTATTTTTTTTTTATTTTTTATTTTTTTTTTTAATTTTTCTTTTTTTTTTTAAAATTTTCTTTTTTTTTTCTTCTGTACAGCAAAGTTTTTTCGTCGTAGGTGTTTGTCAAGTTTTGTAGCACCTGAAAAGTCGATAATATAATTTTGCGGTTATTGTTTTCTTGCAAAAAAAAAAAAAAAAAAATTTAACCCTTTTAACGGCAATAAAATTTATTGATTTAGATAATCGCTCTGACTTCCGGATGTTAGGCCGATTGATCGTCTGATCACGTGATGGCACCTGGCTTTAACGGTTCTCCAAAAAAGGTAGCTTAATTTCGGGCACATATGGTATCTTGTTTTATTCTTGAGTTATAATAATTTAAAATCGATCAATTATATTGGATGTCTAATGAAGCTATTAACAAAAATTATTCTTGCTATAATTCTTACTTCCAAAAAGAATTTGTTGTATTTAAAAAATTTTTTTACAGTGTGGGCATCCTTAAATCAACGTATAAAATACATGATCTTTAAAAGGTTATAAATAAAAAACTAAAATAGTTATGAACCAAATCTCTTCATAAAATAATAAAATCAAACCTAAAGAACAAAGTTATGAAGTTAATTTTTTTAGTTAATTAGAATTTAATCAAGTTTAATCTTTTAAAATTACCCAATTTTATTAATAAATTTACAAATTTGGCCACTTTAATTTTGGCCAAAATTATTTAAAATTATTATAATTTTGGCCAAAATTATAAAAAATTTTTTTTATTAATGTTGGTTTATATTCTAATATTTATATTATCCAATAATATTGCTTTATTTTGTGTAAGATTACACAATATATATTAAAAATTTGGCCGCCTATATAAAATATTTGTTGGAAAGACCCTGGGTCGGATAGCACAGTGGTTAGCGCTCCGGGGTCGCACTCACAAGGTCGCCGGTTCAAGTCTAGTGGATGACAAAAACTGTGTTGGGACCACGAGTGTCAAGGATCTGCGATGAGGAACCGCACTTCTTCCCATTTCTGGACGAGATACTACAGCGATAACAGAGTTGCGTAATATAGCCACATTGGTCATGCGGCATACAGAAAAGAAAAATCTGACAAGAAACGTCGTAAACATAAGGACCATCCACTATAAAAAGGAAAAGTCCACGAGGAAAACCAGACCCGATCCAAATTCAGAAGGTAGTACCTGGCGGCGACGAAAAAAGGACCTATACAAGCATATCGGCAGAGTAAACTAACTCCTTAAAGTTGATCTAAGAAGCCTACGGGTGGGGCGCACCGAATGACAGACCGGCTGGACTCAGCCAGGGAAACCAGAGGAAGGAGGAGTAGGTTAGGATAGACTTTGTAGGACAAAAATTAAAATAGAAATTGAACATGTAATGAAAATATAGGGGCCCGTAGGGTCCCTAAGACCAATGACTTTAATAAAGACCGCCAACAGCGGCTTCGGGTGTATGCCCGAAGAAATTTAAAAAAAAAAAAAAATATTTGTTGGTTTAAGGATGCCCGCACTGTAGTAAAAAAAATTTTTTTAACAGTATAAAACAGCTAAAGATATTCACTTTTTTTTAAAAGCACCGAATTTGAAATTATGTAATTAAATATGATTGGCTAATTTTTGTGTAATGAAATCTAATTAGTTAAAAAAATATATATATACATTTTTTTTATATATTAAATGCAAAATTTTTGATTACATATAAATTTTAAACTCTAAAAACTTTATAATTTTATAATAAAATAAAAATCTATTCTAAAGTTTAGACTAAAAGCAACAAATTTATAAGACAGATTTTTTTTTTAAAGTTATTCTTAAGTTATAAGCATTTTTATATTTTATACTATATATAAAAAGTGGATATCTTTAGCTGTTCTGTACTGTAGTTTTTTTTTTTATTGCGAATAAAAAAAAATTTTTATGTACAAATATAGAAAAAAATTTTAATTTTTATAAAAAAGTCACCTGGCCAGGTAACAAAAACCAATTTTATTTGTTTGCATGGCCTAACTATAGAGTTATAAATATATAAATTAACAAAAAAAAATTTAATTAAAATATAATTTATTTATTTTTTTTAGCTTCATATTATAATATATATATGGGCACTCAAAAGTAGAAACCAGACAATTTGACAATTTTTTAAAAATTAACCTGTTTGATTAATCAGGTGTAAAATTTAAAGCCCAAACTTTTTTAGCGCTTAGTCAAGATCGTTCGAGTTTTGTACAATAACTATTTTCCTTTAAAAGCATCAAACTACCTTATAGATATTAGTTTGGTGCAGATCAATATTGCAATTGGAAGTGGCATTTTCTATTTAAGGAAATTTTAATTACACAAGTAAATACGATTGTAAAAAATTGTGCAATTTATCTCAGAGCACGCTTTTTCTTAGCGCTCTGAGAATTAAGTGATGAGATGAGATGTGCTACTATCCGCTCAAAGAAATTTTTCGCTACCAAATAGAATATTTATTTATATGAAAAAAAAATCAATTTGTATACCATTCCACAAAAAACAACTTACTAATTAATATTATTCATATTAATATTCATATAGAAATTTCTTCGTTTTTCTTAAACAAATATAGATATAGCTACAATAAAATCAGCAGAATACTTAACAACAATCATAATGTCAAATTAAAAAATTTTAGCATCTTATGCATATATCGTTCGATAACAGTATGAGGCGTTAGTAATCAATCGTAAGGTTAAAAAAATTACCATGAAATTAATTGTAACATACTATTTGTATCAGCATTATAATGATGAATTATATCCATCATTAAAGCAATAACCAACAACACCCATGTTACGATTAATTTTTTATTTTATACTAAATTTTTTTTTTTTTTTTTTTTTTTTAAAAGCGAGGTCCATTCCCTCTTCCATTTTATTAATAATTTATAAATTCATAATACATGTTTTTACAATTACTATATTAAGGAAAAAGAGACTAGAGCTAATTTACTCCCAACCTGAGCTTTGCCAAGACAGGTTTTGGACCTACTCAGTCGAAGTCTTCAATTGTATCAACCTTCACGTTGTTATCTATGAAAAGTTTTTTCCATTTCGTGTACTTTCTCAGAGCGTTTCCACTCGTTTCTTTTCCGTGTATTGGTTCCGTTGGTATATTGTTTTTTATAACGTTCCTGTCTTTTCCTTCTTCAGAGTTGTTAATTGCTTCTCTGCTGGGTATCCATATTTTTTCGTAGATTTTTTCCATTAGGATGTTCGTAAAATCTCTTTTGTGATTCCTCTTTCCATTTTGACTTCCAGGTATGATGTTTTCTTTCGGGATAATACACGGAGGGACTTCTGTTTTCTTTAACCATTCTATGTATTTTTTTATTTCTTCTTCTCGCGTTTTTTCTGGTACTTTCTTCCCTTCTTTAGATTCTTCGTAAACTTCAGTAATCGCCTGTTTCATTGTATATGTGTTTTCTTGACACCATATCCAGTGTATTTGGTTTTCATACTCCTTTTCACATCTTGGACACATTGGGTCTTTCTCTTTCTTGGTATCCCTGTAATACAAATTTAGTAGCGTTGGGAGTTCATTTATCATCATTTTTACCTTAAAAGATTTCATTATTGAGGCTTTAGTTGAAGTATATCTTGCTAGTGGTCTACTCTCAATATTTAAGCTATTGTATGTCGTTTTCCAATCTATTTCTGTCTTCTTCTTTAAATTTTCGATTCTGTTTTGACTACTCCATTCCGAAATTATTTTTCCCTTAATTAATTGTTTCATAAATCTTCTCAAATTCCAATAAACAGGTTTCCCCTCGAATTTTATCAGATATATATTTGTTGTAATCTTTTCTCCTACGATATCCGTTATCCATTTCCTTGTTGTCTTGTTTTTGCTTATTTTCTCTTCGTATACGATGGTAATTCTCGATCTTTTCATTTTCATGATTCTTCTTATTATTTCCGTAAATTGGTCTAAATTTTCTTTCAACTTAAAATTTTCTTCTGCTCGTATAACTTTTCTTTCTACCTCTTCTTTAAGGCCCTTTATATTGGTTTTGATCTTGACTTCTTCTTTGTCTTTACTTAGTACCATCGCTAATGCTATTCCAGTTAAAGCCGTCTTTAACTTCGTGGGCCAGCTTTCTACCTTCAACTCAATCGTTTCCTGCATGGATTTCATTTGTATCAGTATCGCTATACCTTCAGTTTTATCCTCACTCTTCTTTCCCTCCACGATTTCATATTCTTCTTCTTTCCCTAGACCGAAATTTTCAATCTTTTTCCATAATTCATCTTCGATGTTCGTGAAAATTTTTTTCAAATTCCATGAAGTTAATAGTTTTTTTCCTATAAAAGGTTCTCTCGGTATTATACTTGTTTCTTCTTTCTTTATTCTAAAGGTTCTCGTTATATCTTGAATGTTACTGTATATTTCTTTTTTACCGTTTACTATTATTCCTGATAAGAACCTTGTATGTATTTTTATTATTCCCGCATTTGTTCTAGTTGATATATGCTCATCGCAACCATTACATGCTCTTGTTATTTGATTTTCTTCACTATACCAATGCCTCAAAGTTGCCAAGTTTTCTTCTATCTTTCTTACTTTTCCTATCAGTCCTACACTATTAGTTACCCATTTATTCTCCTTCCAACTTTCGTTGGTTATGCACCTTATTGTAAACGGGTTTGGAACTATTAGTTTCAGTGATGGATTTTCATTATTTGTGATTAGTGTACATATTGCTTCAAACCATCTCGGTTTTCTACCCTTTATTATTTTTCCCAGATTGTGCGCTAGTCCTTTCCATGTTACAAAATTTTTGCACTCTCCATCTAATAATTGTTCTATATATTTTAAACCGTGCTTGTTCATGCTTGTTTTGATGTCATTCTTTTTCTCCATCTTTTTTAGGATATAATTAATTGATGTTCCTTTTTCCTTTAGTGGTTGTGGCCATACTTTGCGTTCGTTCACCAGTTTTATTTCCGTTTCATGCATTTCTTTTATTATTGCTGCGGTTCTAGAGAAATTAACTTCTTTAGGAAAGACTGGTTCCTCTTCCAGTATAGAAGTGTTCGTGTTTGCCGCGTTTTGTAGCTCTTGTAGGATAATAAAAGCTGGTGTCTCATCCCAATTCGTATTATTCATATCTTTCCATAGTTGATTCACGTGTTGTAAACGTTGTATATCTTTCGTCTTATTCATACCATATATGTTGTAGTGCCATAATAAAGTGTTAGGTGCTGTTCTTACAATTCTTGCTTTTTGCTTTACCCCTTTCATGATTTTCTTATCTATGGTCTCGCACATGGATTCTTTAATATATGTGTTTTGGCACCTATATGCTATTCTCGTCAATATCACACTATTAACTATGTATATATATTGTTTTTCTGTAATTCTGCTTTTATTAAGCCTGTCTATAGCTTCTTCCGCTTCTTCCTTTATTTTCTTGTTAATCTTGTCTTGATTCTTCTTTTCTTTGAACCAACATCCTAAGTATCTGAAGGGTTCATCTTGTTGCCTTCTTTCTAAAATTTGGTTTTCGAAAAACATCGGAGTATCGCCTCTTGCATTTGTTAGGAATATCGATTTGTTCGCATTAACCTTTATTCCTGTCATTTTATAGAAACTTGATGCAGTCTTTAAGATCTCTTCTAGTTGGCTTTTTGATTCGGCTATCCACAGTGAATCGTCCATATATGCTATTACTGATAAGCTGGTTTTGTATTCACTTCCTGTAGGTGTTTTTACGGACATCGAGAATCCCTCGAAATCCCTATCTATTTTTGCTATTAGTGGATCGTAATATATTCTCCAAAATATCGGGGACATTGTCCCTCCTTGATCTAGGCCATCTTCTACTTCGTATGCTTTGGTTTGTCCTAAATTCGTTAGCACCTTGTTTTTTCTTTTTTCCATTAGATTCTTTGTTAAATTTATGAATTTTTCTGGTATATTTATTCTTCGTAAAGCCTTCCATAGAAGTGGCAAGTGTACCGAGTCATACGCTTTCGACATATCCTGTGAGACAAGCCAGTAGTCCTTCTCCTTTAGCCATGCGTATTCTTGTATGTTCGTTAACCATTGAATTGGCCCTGTAGTTGATGTGTTTGGTAGAGCTGAGTTATTCCTTATATTAAGTACTTTCTTCTGTCCTAAAATCTTGTTCAATCTTTTAGTTAGTATTTTCGTAAAGATTTTTCTTGAGTGTTCTATCAGTGTGATTGGTCTGGTTTGTGTTAAGTCACCCTCGAAATCTTTCTTCTTTGGGATAGGGTATACCACTCCTTGCCTCCACGCAATCGGGACTATCTCTTTAGCCAAACAAAAATTACATATTTCCAGGAAAATCTTTTTAGCTTCTAGTGGTAATTTCTTAATCATCTCGTTCGATATTCCTGATTCTCCATTGGCTTTTCCATTTGGTGCTTCACTTATTAGATTCTCTAGTTCTTCGAACTCTATTGTCGCGATTAATCCTTCGTAATCTTCTTGTGCGATAGATGAAACCGAATCGTATTCCTTTTCCCACAATTTCCAGTGTTCTTCATCTGTTGGGTTACGTTTAGTCCAATTTTTAAAATGTTTTACGACTTCTTCTTTAATTCCTTTCTCGTCAGTGATCACTTCATCTGCTTTTATTATATTGTCAAATGTGACTCTGTTTCTTTTCCTTTTTAAGATGCTATCTATCATTCTTTTAGTATTAGTTTGGAAGTTGTTTTGCCTTCTTTCTACTGCCAGGCTAATTTCTTCTCTTATTTCGCTATTGTTTTCTATTTGTCTTGTTACGTGTATGGATTTCCTCAACTCTATCATACTTTCTATTAATTGTTTAATATTTTCGCTCCAGAGATCTTGTTCTTTAATATTGATAATTTCTATTCCCAACTTCGTTGTCAGAGAACATATCTTCTTGTTAAACCTTTTTGTTACTTCTTCATAAGAAAGTGGAGAATGTGATTTTATTTCTTTCAAATTTCTTATAAGTTTATTTATCTTGACTAATCCTTGATGTAGCTCTGATGCCTTCTTTGTTCTCGCCCCGAAATAGTTATTATGTATCTTTAACCACTTGATATGTTTCTCGGCAGAGTGTTTTATGGCAATATATAATTTGTGCCAAGCTTTATTTAGGGAAGCTTCATCCGTTATCTCTTTTATTTCTAATGCTTCAATTTTCTGTTTTATTTCAGTTCTGAAATCCTCCCATTTATCCTCGTCCATTTCGCTATACTTAAAAACTTTTCTGGCTTTCTTCTTTCTTCTTATCGCTTCAAACTTCCTCTTTAGCTTCCATTGTACTTTTATCATTCTATGGTCGCTTCCCGAAGGCTCCACTTCTTCTATTATCGGATAGGACGTATCTACAACTATCTCCTCCGATGTCCATATATCATCAATCTGTGACTCCATTTGATCTCTTTTCCATGTATAATCCTGAATTTTGTTTACTTCTAATAAGCTTAACATCCTACTCGTACTCATAGTCTTAAAAATCGGTGTTTTTCTTTTACTATCTGCTCTTGCCATGTTATTATTGAAATCTCCCATTACTATTATCTTCATGTTTCTCTTGTTAGCGTCTGAAATCCATTTCTTTATTTTATCTTGTGTTTTAAGGGATATTTCTATTTTGTCTGATGGTAGGTATAGCGATATTATTCTTGTTCTCAAGTTTCCAGGTAGGAAGAAATCTATCATAATCGCTGTTCCCAAATAGCTTTCAATGTCGTGTATGTAATGTCTAAGATAAGGTTTGATGAGTAATGCAGTTCCCATTGCCGATTCCCTTTTTAAACCTAAATCTTCTGGGGTTGCCGCCGTGTATACATAATAGTACTGATTGAGCAAAGATCTTCTCAAATCTTCCTTTTGTGCCAATTTGGTCTCTGTTACGCTCACAATATCTATACCCTCCTTGTTCAAGTACTCAAAAATTAATTGTCTCTTTAATGGCACATTCAAGCCTTGTACATTTAATGTTGAAATAGACAAAAATTCTATTTTTCCCTTTACTATTATCTTTGTTTTTTCAACTTTTTTCGTTTCTTCGTTTTTAATTGTTTTTTCTTTTTTTATCTTTACTTGCGTCTCGTTTTCTAATGTATTATTGTTATTATTATTCATCATGATTAATAATATTGTCCATTTCAACATCTTCCACCACTTCGTTTGTGATTTGTTGTTCGTCAAATATATCCCACTTTGGTTCAGGTAGTTCCTCTGTTTCAAAGATCCACTCAGGTATAGTACCCAATGGATATTTTTCCCTCAGGTAGTCCAGCGCTTCAGGTACTTTGTCTTGTGAGGTTATTGGAAAAGACCAATGGGACTCTGGTTCTTTTTGTTTTAAATCTTTATTTAGCTTCTCAAGATCGCTTGGGAAGCCGTTTATCTCTGAATCCACTTCATTTTTATTATCTCCATCTTGAATACAAATCCAATCTTCTGGTACTTTATGGAAGAAATAGTGTTCTCTTAGAGCCTGAACTGCTATTCTTAACTCTTTCGTGCTTGTAATCGGGACCGTTAAATTCACCTTCTTCACCTCCTCCCACTCTTCAGGTAAGTCTTCTAATTGTGTGTAGTTTACCTCTATATATTTCGCCGGCATTGGATTTGGTATTCTATAATAACTCGGAATAGATTTTATAAAATTCAAAGCCTCAGTTCTACTTTTTATCGGGAAACCCTCCTTAACATTGATTTTTAAATCCCTTGGATTCTCGGGTAACCTCTTCTTATTAATCACATAGTCATTTGGGAGGTATTTGAATGCGTAGACTTTTCTCAGTTTGTTCACATGTTCTTTAAAGTCTTCACTATCTTTAGGGCAGAAAGGAAACATTCTTCTCAAGCTCGGTGTCAACTCCTGATAGGTCAAAGGCAACTCCAATTTCTTTGGTGGTAAGTCAAAAAATGATTCTGGTAATTGAGAGAAAATATAGAACTTTCTTAAATCCTGTTTCCAATCCTTAACCTTCTTTAGATCAGCTCTATCTGTTACAGGAAAAAATTTTTTAAATTCCTCTCTTAGTTCGCTTGGATAACTCGGGATCGGAATTCTTGAATCTTTTATGTAGGACTCCGGTAATCGGTCAAATTTATATATCCCTCTCAGACCACTCACAACTTCACCCGTGAATCTTCTGTCCCGAATTGGTAATGTGTATTCTAAAGCTTCTCTAATCTCTTTTGGAATCAAATCATAATGCTCTGGTAATTGAGTCAATAAGTCACTCTTCAACTCATTTATTCTCTTTCTCAACTCTTCAAATTTTAAATCATTCTGTAATCTTGCAAAACCCGCCACGAAAAATATCAATTGCGTTATCTCAAAACCATCCAAGATGATAAAATCAGTATTAGTCAGAAAATCGATTCCCAATTTCTTTCTCAATTTATCGTAGATCTGGTCTTTATTTTTCTTGTTAATGACATATGCCCCATATGCTTGTTTGTATCTATCTGTAGCTCTCCCCAGTAAATGCATGAATTCATTTTGATGTGCCGGACGAGTCTCGTGTCTATTAGTAAAACATCTAAAAAAAGCCTTATCCTGATATTTTAGCTTGGTCCCGATAGCTGGTGGTATTTCCATACTTGTTGTTTTAGTTTCCAACTTGTGTTTTACAAAACTCACAATTGACTCTTGTGACTTGAAAGCTTCGATTATCTTGTCTATGTTCCATTCATTGGAATTAAATGAATCTTTTATCGATTTACTCTTCGCCCTCCAAACTTTGTTTTTTAAAACTCTACTTTTTTTTCGTCTTTCTTCTAATTGCTGCTTATCCAAGTTCTTTCTTCCTGTTACTACCGCACTATATAAGAGTGGTTGTTGTTTCTTTTCGTTCTGAATTTTATCTACCATTTCTGTAGCAGTTCCTTTTTGTTGTGTTTCCTCTTCTACCTCCATATTGTTAACTATTCCTTCGTTATCGCTAATGACCTCATCACGTGACAAGGTTTGTTGTTTTCCTGTCGATGATTCCAGAACATTAATTATTGATGACGTATTACTCTCGATTTGGTCGTTTGTTGTGATCAATTGAAAACCTGATGACGTCATATCCCGGATTTGGTCGTTTGTTGTTGTCGGCTGAGTTACTGATGTCGTTTGTTGTGACGATGATGTCATTTCATCAATTTGCATGTTTGAGTCCATTTTTGTGTTTTCCATACTAACAACTTCTATTTCTCTGTGAGTACTCTTTAATTTCTTTACACCGTTTCCTTCACTATGGTTGTTTAGTCTTTCATTACAACTTTTCTGAACTGCCTCAAACTCCTCATCTGGATCCATATCGAGTTCAAAAACTTGAAAGGGCCAAAGGCCCTCTTTTCCGTTGATTGTTGTTAGAGACCCTTTAGTTATATTTGTTCCCTTCCTCTTCTTACTCAATTTGTTCACTGGCTTTGAGTTCTTCTTGGTTGTAGTTAATTAATTAATTATTTAGTTAATAAAATTATATATTTAATACGTTTTGGTTACTATTTTCCTCTTTTCCTACTATACTGTTTTTGTTTACTTAGGATTTACAGATGTACGGGAAAGAGTTTTTTTATACTAAATTTTTAATCTCATGATGTTATAATGCTTTAACTAAAATTTATTGATTCGAAAACTCCTATCTAAATGTGTACAATAAATTAGACACAATTAGTAATAAACAATATAACTACAAAAAAATAACTTAATAAGATCAGACGGCGCGCTTGTACCATTCCTTAAAAATTGCACGCATAAATATATACAACCTATTAATGTTATATGCATACTAGAAACTTCTTCATTTTTTCTAAACAAATATGGATACAGCTATAACAAATTGGCAAAATACTTAACAATGATCATATTGTCAAATTAAAAAAAATTTTAATATCCCGCGCTTATCAATCGATAACAATATGAAACGTTGGCAATCAATCGTGAGGTTAAAAAAAATTACCTTGAAATTAATTGTAACATATTATTTATAATAGCATTATACTAAATTATATCAATCATTAAAAAGATTCTCCCAATAACCTACAACCCCACATTTTGATTAATTATTTATTTTATTCTAAATTTTTAATCTCACGAAGTTATGATGCTTTAACCAAAAGTTTATTGAACCAAAAAATCTTCTAACTAAATATATATAAGAAATTAAACACGATTAGTAATAAACAATAAAACTACGAAAAAGTAACTTAATTAAGAGATTATAATTTGATAGCTCACACTGACTTTAAAAACAACTTTTGCTCTTCACTCAGAGTTTAAATTCTAGCATAAGATTTTTATCGCTTACCAATGATACTAATTTTTTATCATAAAATCAAATTTAGCCTTATCTTAAAATTCCCTTTTTTATATTAAAGCAACCCGCTGCACTATACTATATTTGTTATTAACTTTTCAAACATTACCGAACACTAGATCTCTGCTTTTGTAAATAGTAACGATGTAGCATATGAAAAATCACCCATAAGAAAAAATTCACAATTTTCGATAAACAATTCAAACATTACTTTGCATACTCCGAATTATTATCCACTCGTGCAATTATTGATCATAAAATCTTCTAACTAAATATATGTAATAAATTAGATACAGTTAGTAATAAACAATATAACTACAAAAAATAAGAGATTATAATCAAACTGCGCATTGACTATAAAAACAACTTTTGCACTTCACTCAGAACTTAAATTCTAAAATTATTGCTAACAAAGAATCGCTTACTAATTTTTTATTTTCTTTCTATCGTAAAATTGAATTTAACCTTATCATGAGCTTTCCTTTTTATATTAAAGCAACCGATCAACTTTAATATAATTATTAAATTCTCAAACATTATTGAACGCCGAGTCTCTGCTTTTATAAAACATTAATAATATAGCATATGAAAATTCAACCATAGAACAAATTCGCTATTTTACAATATACAATTCGAATATTACCTTTCATACTTCGCGTTATTATCTTCTCATACAATTCCTTATAATAATGAGATCAAAATATTAAATATTAATTAACAAACTTATTGTCTATGATAAAAAATTTTTCAAATCTTAATGACACATTATAATACAATATTAAAATAATTGTGTAAAAAATTATATATTATAATATGATACTATTTAGCAAAAATTGCAATAAAAAAAATAAAATATATTGCTCAAATTAGTCGATAAAATTTTTAAAATTATTCTTATACCATTTTTTTGCTTAAAAAATTAAATATAGCTTCTATATTTTGCACTATCTCATTTATCAAAAATGCTTCAAATGCAAATAAATACACTATTTACAGAGCTGGAGACGATGAATTCGTCGAATACAAATTTAAAGCATTCTGATTCAAATTTACTCCTCTTGTAGAAAAAATCTGGCAAAACACCATAGCCTTAATTATCAGACGATTCGCATTTGAAAAAGACAAATTTAACGTTCTCTATATTCTACTACATAATTAACCAAATAAATATTAGTAATATATATATATTTTTTTTTTAATTCGGCAGTCATGCCGCAACTTTATTTTATCAATTATGTAACGCCAGTACATCCTGATTACCTACTTTGAGGTTAAAATACTAAAGTGCGACCCACCCAGGTATCTTAAGATCCTTAAATGTGACCTGCTATATCAAACGTTTCTCTCATCGGAACCCCTCTTCTCAATAGAATTAGAATACCGAATCACTGATTGGAGTTGCTGCCTGTCATAACCGCCTACTTTCTAACCCTCTTCTCCTAACTTCTCGAGTAGCAGGATTCTACCAGAAAACAAAAAGGTATAAAGAAAATAAAAGGAAAAATAAAATGGGGGAAATCTATACAACCTAAACGAAAAGCCAAAGCAATATAACATAAAATGAAAAGAAAGAAGAAGAAGCACAAAAGTAAGCGGCTATGACAGCACCATTTCCGCCTGTGCCTGACGATAAAAATTATATAATACTGTGCAAGGAAACGCTTCACCCAAGTATTATATGTACAGATTAAAAAAGAAAAAAGAAAAAAAAGACTACGCCTAATAGAACATTTTAGAAAGAAATTTCGTTTCGACTTCTATTCCAAAAAACCTCACGTGGCGTTCACTGTTTATTTCCAAAGACCTGATTTCACTCGTGACTTGATTCCGATTTGGTAGGCGCGTTCCCGATTTGGAAGGAATAAACACTGCTGATCCTTTGGAGGAGGTAAACCAAAATGCCCACTTTTTTGAAATTTCGAAAAGACCAAAGGGGCATAGAGAAGAAGTACCAAACTTAAAAGATTTTGACGGAGTTACGCTATATAGAATAACATATCTAACCAAGCCTCTACTTCTATTTTCATATCCATAGGACTTGACAAAGCTCCAGAGTGTCTTTACTACATCTTTGCTCAGTAGTACCAAAGCCCGCCAAGGTGCCTCGCTTAAAAGTCTGCATATCTTTTTTATCTCTATTTCATGCGCAGAACATCCAGTGAATGGACTTTGTACCCGACAGCAGCTTTGGTAGAGTTTTGTTGTATATGGATATGTTAACTATATAGTTTTCGTAGGTTGGTATTCTTGGAAATTTTGGTACGAGGGATCGTCAGAAAGAGTTGAATGATATTAGTAATATATTAAGCCAGATTATATTTTTTATTATTTTACTAAATTATTATAGGTAACTATTAACCAATACGTTCCCCTAAACATCTCAACCCTTGGTGACGATCCAACTGTTTATAACCTTCCCGTTTCTTCTGCATTTGGAATCTTTACCGGTCCAATCCAAGATCCTGCAATAACAGAAAATGGACAGGGTATCTTTAGATTGAAACGAGATGTTTATAATGGTGTTACCGGTAATCAATCTCCTCTATCGATACTCTGCAAATATCCCCTTCACAACAGATTTAACAACATAGTGGATGCAACAACTCATCGCCCAATCTTTTCAGTTGTAGGAGAAATTGTCCCACTTACGAAATCATCATTCGTACTGTGTGAGACAATTGAATGGAATTACCCTACTTCTTCTCATAATCCGCAAACAAGTTCTATGCCTAATCCACAGTCAAATTGTAATAAGCATCAAAGATTAAAAGACCTTGAACGTATCGCCGAAAAATTCAACTCGCACTCTCTCTCTACCCAACATCTTTACAAAAAACCTCTGCAACCATCCCAACGTGACCCTAACTTAAACCCAACACCACCTAACCTTACCTCTGATCAAATAAGAATTAACCAACTATGATTGTCACTAAATAATATCAGAGGTAAAGTATAAAAATTAAAATGAATTCTTGTACATATACTTTATACCTTCTTTTCTATATGCTATTAATATTCCAGGTCAAGGAGATCCTCTGAATTCAATTTTACCTGAACCCTTAATACCGAACCTGTTATTAACAAAGGTAAAAAACCTGCAATATTCGACAATAATATAAACATCGATGGTGACTTCGCATCTTCGAGTAACACTATATGCCCTCCCTTCAATAACCCTACAACTTCTTATAACATGTCTGATCCATCCAACTGTTCTCAATAATTTAGCATTATTAAATTTACCATGAACTAGAGATTGTACCTGTTGGGAAAACCTCTACCCAGTTACTATTAAATTATCCGGATATCCGGATAAATTACTATTTCACACAATTGCAAGTACTACCCGGGTACAATCACTACCATGAACACAGTAAAATGTCTTTGTTCTTTAACTTTTCTTTCTAATGTATTCAATTTAATAAATTAAAATATTACTATATCTCTAACAAAAATAGACTATAAAAAATTTACACTAAAATTCAAATAACAACCTAAATGCCATCCAAATTATTTCGTAGCAACTTTATTTTACCTAAAAGATTATAAATAATATCATTTTTCTTATATCTTTTGATTAGTAATTAAATTCAAACAAAAAATTTTTCTTAATTTGTCTCCTTAAAACAAACAAAATAATACTTAACTTTTACATTTCTAGTAGGTATATCTTGTAACAATTATTATAAAACGCACCTATGGTGTTTTACCACCATAGTTAAATTAGATTTGCAAATTTGTATAACAAAAACAAAAAAATAAACTTTTATAAAACAAAAAATAAATTTAATTACTTTAGGGTTAGGGTAAGGCCTGGGATTTATTGGGGCATTAGTATATACAAAATTTAGCAAGGAATTTTTTTTATTAGAGCCCCAAAGGTGGTTTTATAAGCAAAATTTTGAAATATGAACGTTTTTTAAAAAAAATAAACAAAGAAACAAAAGTTTATATTACACCTGATCTTAAATTTTGATTGACTATTCTAATCGTTTTGTGTAACATAGTGTAAAACACCATAGGTGCATTTTAGTAAAACTCTCTTGTAATATTATCAAAAACTACGCGTTGCCATAACTAAGGATAGGAATCATATAGTCATTAGTTGATTAGTCGACGATTAGTCGACTAATCGACTAAATTTTTTTATAGTCAGTCGAACGATTAGTCGATTAGTCGATTAGTCGACTAGTCGACTAGTCAATTAATCGATTAGTCGATTAGTCGATTAGTCGATTAGTCGATTAGTTGACTAATCAATTAGTCAACTAATCGACTAGTCGATTAGTTGACTATTGATTAGTTGATTAATCAATTAGTCGATTAGTCGATTAGTCGATAAGATTAATCATCTATTTCATATTTTCATTGCTATATTCCTGGTATTCATTTTTTTTTGTATATTTATTGACTAGCCAATTAATCAACTAATTGATCAATCGACTAATCGACTAATCGACTAATCAATTAGTCGATTAGTCGACTAATTGACTAGTCGATTAGTCAACTAATCGATTAGTCAACTAATCAATTAGTTGATTAGTCGACTAATCGATTAGTTGATTAGTCGACTAATCAATTAGTCGATTAATCGATTAGTCGATTTTTAGTTAGTTGACGACTAACAGTTTTAGTCGACTGACTAATCGACTAAAAATTTTTAACCGATTCCTATCCTTAGCCATAACACCATAATATCCAATTAAATAATCATTTCTCTACTATACAAAACAAATATTCACTTCTCAATATCAATGAATAATTAACACATAAATTTTACCACTTAAAATTTTATAAGTATAATATACATACCTCAGAAATATAAATTAATCTAATTATATAGCAACAGTATAAATCATACATAATTCAAACTTAATAAAATATTACCCTAGAGATTAAAAACATGTCTATTAATCAAACATTATAATAATCGCATTACACCAAAACTGTATATACTTAATGAATTAAATAATACACACTCTGCCATACAATAAATAAATACTATATATTAATAAATTTTGCTTTTTCAAATATACATACCCATTTATAAAATAAAAAAATTTATCATAGTAATATGATAAATGTTCATTGCGATACCTTAGCAAAACTTTTGTTGTTGAATATAGCGTTAGTTATAAAAATTTCAAACTCAGCAATATACTAAAAAAACATTATCGATAATAGCATAAGCTTACCTTATGCTACAAATAAGTCAATTCAAACAAGCAATAAAATTACACAATCGAACTTGATATTTATTATCTAGATCTGATTGCTTATCTAACAATCCCATACTCTAAGTCAAATAAATAAAATCTATTTAAGCTATTTTTAAAACCAGATAACTTACCTTTGTTACTTACGACTCTATCAATATTCTCAAAACACACGCTCCTTATAAATACTTGAATACCTCACCAAATACCCTATACTATTTTTCGCCATTACATTCCAGATCTTCCTTTTCATGGTATCTTAGATAATAATGAGATAAATAATATAGACTCACCAAATATCTTTGCGCCTTATACGCAACAAAATGAATTAAACATTCATTTACCCAAAAATCGCCTTGCTCTAGATCTACTACAACAACCTATACCAACCTATGCTAATCAATCTACCTTCTCTCTATGGACTCTCTCAGACAATTTGCTCTCTTTATATCATCAGTTCGAACCAAAGATCTTATATAATCACCATCATATACTATGCTGTTACTGCTCCATATTAATGTTTCAATCTGCAACACACTGGATCAACATTGAACCTGACGCTCAGTACACACTCCCATTAGCATTTCCTAACATTATAACGAAAATAATACTAAAGTTGCCATCTGTTCAAGTTGCAAAAAGAAAAACACCAGACATTTTTCTCCGATTATCTCACCTATCCCCTTCAAAATTCAATCAGTACCAATGTTTTACTGTAAATACCTGTCTTCTATACGCCTTTTCTGTTCATTGGGCAGAACTCCTAGATCAAATTCGTACATGACCTACAGATTTTTAAATAGAGATATTTCCTTAAGCAAAAATCCATGTGCATTACAATTATACTCAGGATCCATAGGTGCTTTCCTTGATCCAAACCACCAATCCGATTGGTTTTATCACACTCTAAATGATGTGAGTACATGGCTTAAAGAAAATAATCCCTTATTCAGCCTTTACAAATATTTGCATATAACTACTAATCCAAATCCTGTTCCACCCTATTTCCAACGGCTACACAACATACTCCCACTACACAAATTACATCTGACATATCTCAATTGATCGTTCCAAATCATCCATTCCAACCCGAAATACACAATAAAGATTACAAATATAACCATCTGTTAGCCGGTTCTGTTGAGACAGATAATTTCACTATTCTGATATTATATAACAACTCCAACTTAGAAGCAATTTTATTTCCTGACCTCTTCCCTACTGGAAAACCTATTCACGCAATCTACAGCTGAAACTTATAGCAAATATATAAAATTAAGAATAGAGTTCCGAACCGGGTTATAGTAAACCGGGCACCCGTGTCAAAACGGGTGACCCAGATCACTGATTTGAAACCCGGGTCAAATCGGTTGGTATGTTAATTCATGTTGAATAATTCAGTAATTCATTCTGTATAATAAATCATGTCGTTTCATTTAATAGCAAAGCCTACTTTATTCTATTTGACTTGAAACTTTACTTTGAGAGTATATGACTTATTAACATTTGCCTTAACAAAAACGAATACCTTCACAGGGCAATTATTTTGTTGTTTCACCTAATTGATATTAGATACGGATATTTTGCGAATTCACAAAGTTTGAGTATATAATTTCATTTAGTTTTGCTTTATCTCTACAATCTTACAAAAAATTACTGATTTTTAACTTTTAAACCAGCGACTTGTCAAATTTCTAGTATTGTTTAAGAGATTCACGAATTTATATTATCGTGATTATTATTCTAAACGAAAGAATAAACTGTAAATAGTAAATGTTTGTTTTTTATTTTCAGTTTCACTTTAACAATAAGTGACAATCATTCGTTGATTCAAAAATGATTCCTAAACTGACAGGAATAAATAAATAACACATAAAACCCGTTATCATCCGGGTCACCTGATTTCAATTCACATGAGTGACCCGGGTGAAGAAATTGCATCCGGTTCGGACCTCTAATTAAGAATGCTCTGTCCCAACCCTAGATTTAGACTTCATTGGTATTGGCCTCACTGGTCTTACCTGCATCTTGAAAAAAAACGCAATTTCCAAAATACATGCAGATTAATTAATCAAAAAAATGTTTCACGTCAATACCACCCCACTCGTGCAGACCTTATAACAAACAGCCTATACACAAATAGACCAATAATTGATGAATTAAAACAACCCCAATATCATTAAATTTACGAACTGCAGCTCCCTTTTTTAAAAAAAAAACAATTACAAGTTAATGAAATGATTTGGACATTAGGATTACCTCAAATATTTTATATTTTCACTTTAGCTGAAAGCACGTGGCATTACTTACATTATATATTATCAACAACTGACAACCATGACACCCTACCCTCAAATCGCCCTTTCCACACATATCTATTTTACCACAATAAATTAAACAACTTTAGTAATAAACTATGGAAAAACCAAAATATAATGAAATGGGGTAAACTAGAAAACTATTTCGAGCGAGACGAATTCTAAAACAGAGGCTCAATCCATACTCATGGATTCGCTTACACTGAGGCTTCTATTCTTGACTTAATCCAGTCTGATTTCATCAGAGCTGACTTACCAAACCCCATTACTGAACCTGAATTACATCAACTCATATCTATTTACCAAATACACAGATGCAGACCAAACTTATGTAGCAGTCCCGGAACGTCCACTCACCCCTGCAAAAAAGGATTCCCACAACCCTTATTACATGCAATACATGTAAACCCCAATTCTCTGTGTTATACTTATAGGTAAAAATGATATTAAATTTTCCTTCGATATAAAATTTTTCTTATATCCTTTAATTCATTAACAAATTAGTCTTTCTAAATTAAAATTAAATTGAATTTCTAAAACGAGTAAAATCAATCCGATCAAATTAATAAAATAATTGCATCACCCTACAAAAACTCCTTTATAAATCTTTTCAAAATTACCCTTCAGCTTCGATTAAAACTATCTATATCTATAATTAAACCTTTTGCTTATGTTTGCTCTTTACATCGTAACCTGTAAATCAGATAAAACCAAATTCGACTTATATTTCTTAAACTATCTAATACCCATCTTTAAATCTACTTTAAAATAATTAAACTATAACCATATTAAACTATTATACTTACCTTTTTAATCTTTATACTTATATATTTACTATTCATTAACAAAACATCTACAACTAATTTTCACTACGTTATTACTATACTACTACTATTTTACTAAAAAACTTTTATAGTAAAAATAATTTAAAATATTAATAATATAATAATTATTAATAATAAATTATAAAAAAAAATAGTAAATAGTAATATCGTAGTAGTACTATAATAAACATAACTGTAATATATTGCTAACATATAGCAAATGTATAAGTATTATGATTAAAAAGATTACTTTATTATTATTATTATTATAATATAATAATTTTAAAAATAATTTTAAAATTACTAATTTGCAAATTTCTGCGAAGTAGTTACTTTTCACTATATTTAATATTTAATATAAAAGCATCAAAAAATATATTATTTACAAAACTAAAAATAAACTAAAAAATAACCTTTATCTCCTATTCCTACAGGTATTTAAAAGAAGAAGATCGCTGGGTTGTTTCTTATAACCCTGAATCGTTATTCATATGGCAAGGCCATTTAAATTTCCAATACGTAACAACCAGCGGCTTTGCTAAATATATTACTAAATATGTAACAAAACCAGAACCCTCAGAACTTTTCTCAATTAATACTCATGATGACTACCATAAATACGTAAAAGCAAGAAAACTCGGATCCATTGAACTAATGATATTACTTCTCCCAGTGTTCCACAGAACTGAACCGAAAAACCGGGACCGACCCGGAATTGACCCCCAGTTTGGTTCCGGATCACTTATTTTTAGAATAACTCGGTTCCGGGTCTCGATTCATATTTGAACCGGTAATACCTGAATGTTGTGTAACAAAAAAATCATATAAAAAAAATTTTTTTATACCGGTATTATATATAAAAAGATTTCCAAAGAGTAATTTTAACGTATGTCAAGCCAAAGTATTGTTTGTTAACCCTCTTTTTTTTCTTTCAATTACCACCACTCACATCTAATAAAAAAACAGTGTTGGTCAACCCTTTATTTTTTGAGAATCTCTATTGCAAATTAACCGTTGGTGTTTGTATAAGCGTGAATTAAGTAAGTAAACTTAATAAGAACCGTACCATTTTAAATTTGAAAAACAATTAATTTATTTTTTTATATAAGTTGTCATGTCAGTCTTATTTACACCATCATCACCATTATCACCATTATCGCTATCATACGAGTTCTGAAGATAATGAACCAATATTTTTGGACGAAGCTAATATTGTATAGCTGATACCCACTTTAGAATTAGAACCTGCTTTTATAACAAATAATGGATCATTTGTATGGCGATATTTTGAAAAGCAAAAGTCAAAAAATGGAGTACCATTAAAGGATGGGGAGTCTTTTGTCAAATGCAGTATTTGTAATAAATTACTAAAATATGCAGATGATAGTTCAACCTCAAATCGTAGAAAACATTTAAAACATCGCACTCATATAAGTAAAGTGCCAGAATTGGATAATAATAAAAAGCGATCTAATACTGTATTGGATTTGTTGAAAAATAACTAGCAAGTTAAAAAGTGTGAAGAGTTTGATCAAGAAAAACTCAGCAACATGATTAAACAATGGATTATTAAACGAAATCGACCATTTTATCTAGTAGAAGATGAGAACCTCAAGCGAAAGGTATGTTATTTATATTATATATTATTGTTATTATTATTATTTGGTGTAGTATAATATTAAATTTTTAAATATTTTTATTTAGTGCCTTCTTCTGATACAATAAAAAGACATGTAATGAATATTTTTAATAGTGAACGTAGAGTACTCCAAAAGAAACTACAAGAAATCCCAGGTGGTTTTCATTAACGACAGATATATGGACAACAAGCACATATGAAAAATCATTTATGGCGATTACTATTCATTATCTAGACAGTTCATGGCATATGAAATATTTATTGTTAGATTTTATTCATATGGATAGACCATATAGTGGTATAGAAATTTCTAATGCATTAGAAGAATGTCTTCAATCGATGGGTTTGATTTCTAAATTAGTTGCAATTACACATGATAACGCGGCAGCTAATATTAAATTTTTAAATGAGTTTTCAAAATCTGTAGCACAAAATGGAGTTCAATTCAATTGTATACAACAATCAATTCGATATTTCGGGCATGTCTTAAATCTTGCTATGCAAAATTTACTTATGGATGTAGGTATCGAAGTTGAAAAGTTGCGTAGATTAATTAAAAGCATTAGGGTTCATGACCACTACGTAAGAAGTTTAAAATAATATGCGAAATCAATAATATGGAGATATTGAAACCGATTCTTAATGTTGCCACTAGGTGAAATCCAAGCTGTGAAATGATTAAACGGGCTTTGAAATTACAAACCGTATTGGATGCTGTTGCTCGTGCTGAAGGAGATTTATATAATAATGTTTTTACTAAAGCAAAATGGAATAGATTAAAACAACTTGTAGAAATTATGCAGCCATTTAAAGAAGCAACAGTTATTATGTTATCTTTATCATATCCTACACTATCAATGGCTGTGCCTCTTTATTATGAATTGGTCAAAACTCTTGAAGAATCTATGAAAAATGATGAAATACCGAAATGGCTTATTCAAGGATGCGATGCTGCTAAGAAAAAACTTTTAAACTATTGTGAAAAAACAAGTATGTTACATTTTGTAGCAATAATTTTAGATCCAAGACTTAAAATTTAATATTTTGAAGAACTTGGCTGGTCAGTCATCTTATTACCCAAATTAAAAATATGTATGTTTTAATTCTTTACCGTAGATTCCCGAAAATAAGCTACTCTGAAAATAAGCAATCCCCCTGATTTTTTTCAAAATTTTCAAAAAACGCATTAGCAGTTGCTACATATAAAACTTTTTTTTTACTAAGTAAACTTCAAAAAAGTCGATTAAATAAAGTTGTTTAGCGTATAAAAATACATCTACAGTAAAAATTTGGTGTCATTTGGACAAATTTTTATTAGTATGTTTTTCAATTTTTCTAAAAATTCAATATTTCAAAAATAAGCAACCCCTCGTTTTTTCGTGTAATTTTTTGGCCAAAAAAGGTTACTTATTTTTGGGAATATACGGTGTTTATTTATTTTTGCTGTACTTTTATATAATATTTAATTTTTATTAATATAATATATTAGTATTAGAAGCAAATATGAAAATAGCTATGCACCTACTCCTAGTCAAAACACTTACTCAACTCTTGGATTCTCGCCAATAAATATTACAAGAATTTATAAGCGAGTTCGTATTGAACCTCCTAGTGAATTGGACACTTATTTGTTGATGCCTCTCATAGATTCAGAAAAAGATATCCTAGAATAGTGGCGCAAAAATGATGCAAACTTTCCGAATCTTGCAAAGTTTGCTCGAGATTGTCTTCCTATACCGGCAACTAGTGTGCCAAGTGAGGAAATTTTTAGTATCAGTGGCGATATGATTACAGACAAACGAAATAGGTTGGCAGAGACAAACGAAATAGGTTGGCAGACAAAACTGTACAGACAGCAATATGTTTAAAGTCATGGTGGTGAGAATTTAAATGAATTTTTTTCAAATTTCTTTAAATTTACAATATGCGATAAGCAAAAAAAATTGCAATTATGAGAGTTAAAGCGAATGAAATTCTTGGCATACCATTAGTTAGAATATTAAATAGTAAATAGTTGCTTTATTTTTTAACGGGAAAAAAAATAAAACATAAATTGCAATTCTGCTTTTATAGTGCGCAAAAAAAACTTAATTATGTAATCAACGTTAGATTCTAATAAATGCATAAATAATAGTTAAGCACTTTAATTATATTATATAGTGGACACTACCTATTTTCTTTTGGTATGTTCGTTACCGGTTCGGGTCCGAATCTATATGATACGGTTCCGGGTCTGTATAAGGACCCGATATCATGTGACGGATCAGGTACAGTTCTTAATAATACCTGCCCGGAACCGGTACTTGCAAAACACTAACTTCTCCAATACCCTATAACACGATCCACTATCAACGTCCAGTATTTTCCTTCAGCTCCTTCAAACTTACGTGCACGACCCATCAAACCGATCCATGTCCAACTCATGGAATTAGAAAATGACCCCGATGATGATAAACCCTATTGGAACGACGCTATTGATAAATATTTTGATCGTTCAATAAATAATGAATTTGCAAACATTACATACTCTAATTATTTTCGAAATTACACTATTAGTCTCCACCCTCCTTCACAAAACTCGATATCATTTTGCGGCTGTGATCAGAAAAACAGATACATTTTACGCAGAAAAAACCTCCACTCCTATGTTTCGCACTTTATAAAGTTGAAAACGGTGAACCTTTTTTCTTCCAGCACCTAATTATGAAACTCCTGTGCTATTCAGAAACCGATCTTCTTTCGGGTTTTCTACTTACCGCGAACGATTCCGCTCATTATATTCTCTTCAATATGACAACGAAATAGCAAAAATCAACAACACAACTATAACTCACAGACTTCATATCACCTTCGCATACCGAATTCTTTTTGATGACATTTTAAATACCCTAAAAAATCAAGACATCCATGAATTAATTTTACATCAACTCATCTCATTACAACACTCTACTTCTCTAACCATTACAAATCCTACTTTAACTCTTGATGATGATCAATACAAAACATATAATCTACTATGCAATACTTGGGAACCAATTAACATCGAAAAATATCCTTATTTCTTTTTAACTGGCTCTGCTGGAACTGGAAAATCATTTCTCCTCCACCTTTTCTTACAACATCTCAAATCAAAACGTATAAACTACCTATTAATAGCATCAACAGAAGTAGCTGCACAGAATGTAGGTGAAAAAACCATCCATTCCGCCCTAAAAATAAAATTCATAGACAACCACTATACATCCCTTACCCTTTACGATCTTATAACACGAGAATCACTTACAGAAATACAAGCAATCGTTATGGAAGAAATATTCATGGTTTCTGCAGACCTATTTACATTCTTTAGTAACCTATTTGCTTCAATACAAAATAACTCAAGCATATTTGGTAACATTCCGACTCTTGTCGTCAGCGATTTTGCACAATTACCTCCAATTGACGGTCTTCCCGTGTTCAACTCACCTGTCTGGAAAAAATTTTTCCCTGTCTTTTTACATAAACCTCAGAGACAAAAAAATGTCCTTACATTCTACAACATACTCCAGGAACTGAGATTCGGACACCTCACATCCTCATCAAAAAAATTCATACAAGACAAAATAAACAATTCCTCTATAACCCAAAACTCTATTAATTCAACCTACCTAGTAGGATTACGCCAATCATCAACCTCGATAAATAAATTCCTTTGCAAAAACCTCTTCTTAGACTGTGAAATCATTGGACCAATAATCTCTCACTCAATCGACACCTTAAACCATACTACACTTACATACGAACAGCAATATTCCCTTCATTTTAATCGCCACACTAACTTACCAGAAAAAATCACTCTACAAGAAGAAGCAAGAGTTATGTACTTAAATAATAAACTATTTGAACATGATATTTGCAACGGAACTGTTGGCAGCATAACCAAATTAATCGATACCGAAAACATTCAAATTACCTTTTCAACAACATCTAGCCTTACCAATATAATACTACAAAAAGAAACTTCTTACTTTAACATAAATAGCAACCCTGCATCAAGAAGACAATTCCTTATTCGAAATGCTTTTGCATTAACTATCCATAAAACTCAAGATCTTACTTTACCTCATGCCACTATAAGTATAGATGAAGGCATATTCGCCCCTGGTCAAGCCTATGTTGCTATGAGCAGGGCCACCTCTTGGGATACTCTTGACATCCTCTCCTTCGATTTCAACTCAGTAAAAACAGATAGAAACGTAGCGTTAGAATATGCTAGACTCGCTAAGATAAATAGATAAGGATTAGCCTCCATAATATCGAATAACTAACTCTAATAATTCACTATCCTCTTTTTCCTATTCCTTTTCCTTTCTACGTCTCCTGTTTTCATTTTACACAACTATTAAATAACAGTATTCAACACATAACATCATTATAATTATAAAAAAATAAAATAACTAACCGATATAATACTTTTCCATACTCATATCCTTATTTATTAAGCATATTACACATGACCTCATATCACTCATCAACTTACCTTCTTTAGAAATTTCCTCTATATATCTAACTAAAACTAAATTAAAACATACGTATATAGAAATATAAAAGCACAGCCCAATTTGTATTGTGCTATATTAAATTTACATGAATTTTGCAGATCAGTATAGTATAAATGAACATACCCGTATAATATAGATCGAATTTTTAAATCTATACTATACTGATCCAATGTAATATATATTAACGCTAGGTTTAAAGTTAGAGTTAGGGTTAGGAATTATAGCTGATTGGTATGGTATATATTTAAAAATTTGGCCTATACTACACAGATCTTCTCATCTATACCATACTAATCAATATAATATCTAAATTTAACTTTATCCACACAATTCCCTTTTGATTAAATAACCTAAATTCTCCATAAATTCTCTACGTTCAATGATTTTTATTTTACACTTCCTCAATCCCTACCTCAATTACTAAAACTCCCTGCTCTTCATAGCGAAAAACTTGTTACTTAATAATGAAAGTCTGATTGATTACTTAATAAATTTTTGTGATACAATGGTTAAAAGCTTTTAATGCTATAATCTAAAAATAGATTTACTGAGATTTTAAAAGCAATCTACAGGTCTACAGATCTAATAATCCTGTTTAAACAGGTTTGTTAATCATGAATATACTATTTTTAGATTGTTTTGATTTTGTGTAACAAAATAGTTTTTGCCGATTTTCTCAAAACCCGTGATCTGCCAAATTGTCTGATATTCCCAAAACTATAGTTTAAAATAAAAATTGTTAGATTAAATATTAACTATTTTTTAAATTATTATATAATATATAATATATCAAAAGTGACAAGATTATCTATAGTAAAAAATAGAGCTGAACTTTCAGATTAGCATTAGTATTTTGTATGCATTATTAAAATATATGTAAGTTATTTTACGTAGAAGGGTCAGTAAAGCCAATCATGTTGGAAGTTTTGAAATACAAATCTTTTTGTGAATCAGTTATATGCAGTTGTACGTATAAAATAATTTATTATATATATACGTAGCTATATATATATATTTTAAATTACAAATTATATAAATAAAAAATACAGTGTGCGACACTTAAAGACTACACAAACTTTAAAAGCTAATAACTTATTATCTAAAAAAGATATTTTAAAAAGGAAGCCACAATTTTATAGCTAAATCAATTTATTACAACTTAACGGCCTTATTTTTTAAAAAGTTTTAATAACTTTTCAAAATATATAGCTTTAAAAATATAGTATTTTTATATGATAAGTAGAAATTTAACCAAAAATGGGACAAGTTACATGTTTTGGCTTCTTGTTATTGGCTAATTTTAAAATTATTTTTAAAAGTATTTATAAAATATTTTTTATTAATTAATTTTTGACCAATCAGAATACAAGAAATCAAAAAAATATCAAATTTCAATATGAAATTTTTGAAAATGTGACAAATTATGAAAATGTAGTCTTTAAGTGTCTTGCACTGTACAAAATATAATACGCATAAAAAAATATATACTATATATATATAATTTTTTTTTTTTTTTTACTATATATATACTATATATTATGATTAAATAAAACAACTATTTAAAACCAAATTTTTTTTAGTAGAAACCCTTGTCTATTTAATATACAATCTTTGTTCTATGTTCTTGAAAATAATGATAAAGTTCAGAAGAACCAACTTCCAAACACCTTGTAATGAAAAGCAACATAAAATAAATTTAGTTAAGAAATAAACAATAAAAAAATAAATGCAAAAAAATTTTTTAATAAAATAGGATATAATAAAATTGATTCTTGAATATCTGCAAAAGAGACTTTCACACTGTCGCATAAATTTTTTAAACCTTGTTCGATTCTGCCAACATAATCATGATAGTATGAATTTTTTTCAAACAAGCCTGAATTTTCTGAGATTATTGTTATTGCATCCAATATTTGCTGTTATATAAATTGATTCAAATTGATTAGCTAAAGTTAATCGGTTAGATAATTTAAAAACACCCTCTATTAAAATGCTTGTCATGATCACACATTCTGCTCTAATGCAAATTTGTTATTTTTATATATGGTTCCATCAAGTGCATTTAGAAATTGGGGCACGTAAACTTTCGTGAACATATAAAGCTTACCTGTTCTAATCGTCTGACAAGTGCAACCTTGTAGTCGTTAAAATCTACATCATCCAACAAAGTAATATTTGCCAAATTACCCTTTTCAGTGTAACTGCCACTTACATTACTTGGAGAATTAGTTTTATAAGTATTCCAACCCCACATATCAGTACCATTAGACGGACTATCAGAGCAAAGTTTTGTCTGTGAATCATCTGCAAATAAGTTATTCGCTGTATCTTTTGCATTATCGTCATCAAATAAAAATTTACTACTTGATTTAGGTGAGACGGGAGAGGAAGCCACATCTGCGTCAGTTTCCCAACTCCAATTATCAAAATTCACAACACCACTTGATATTCTAATGTCATTGTCTAATAACGGAATGTCAAGTATTGTTGTTCTGCGTCGAGATCTTAATATGTGATGAGGATTTTTTGACATTGATTCTGATGCAAATAACCACGTTTTAACGAGATGTAAAGCTAACAGAGGACATCCCATTCTATCATATGCAAAGATGCTACGTAATACAAAACAATATTCGGTTTCTGAAGAAATTTCGGATGCACCACGAAGTGTTTGAACAGATTTTTCTTTAAGCTGTTTGTAAAGAACTATTAGTGCAGCGTCCGGCGATTCTGTAGGTATCATGGAATTTGTCGACGAAGAGGTTTGTTGTTTCATAGAAGTGTCGTGCAAGGTTTCTAAAGGTACCTATTCGAATTTAATATGCATGTATGTACATAGATAAAATGGCTTTGTATACTTCAATTAATGACAAGCAAAAAATAAATGACAAACCATAATAGCCTTAACAGCCCGATCTCTTTGGTTCAATATCCAGAACGCCATACTAGCCAACCAACGATCCCCTGTCTTCACAGCCAAAGGAATAACATGATTTTCAAGTATACTTTTCAAGATAGATCCTTCATCACCTTTGAATGAATATGTAATTATCGTCAAATAATAAATTATTTCATATTTATGTAGAGAATAGATATCATTTACCTTCATAAACTCTGCAAATAGCAATAGCTAATTGAAAATCATCTAAATACTTTAAACACACATTTGCAGCATCCTTTAATTTATCACCAAGAAGAAAGAATGCAGCTGCATATTCTATAAAATTCAACTTTCAATTTGTCATTCATAATTAATAAATGACCAATTTCCTCAAATTATACAAACCATATCTTTGTTTTCCCAATAATGCATATGCATTCTTCACAGCTGCGGTCTTCCATCTAGGCTCATCAAAATTGTTTGACAAAAATTTTAGCATAACAGCCTGCTCTTTATGATTATTGGCTGTTCTCCATAATCCCAGCAATAATTTTTTCTTTCTTAATGCCATATAAAAAAGTGAACAATCTGTTGGATCCCTTTCTTCTTTTTGCATATAATGATTACGAGCTATAATTTCCATCTGTTGTCGCTATAAGATTTATTAACAAATTAAATACATTATTGAAGCATGTTTGAATTGAAATGTGAAGTTGATCTTTAAAGTCTATTTGTGATACGTACCGCAGCTTCATTACTTCTAAGCCACAAAAAAATCCCATGAACTCTTGCGTCATTCCATAGAACCTTACCACCTGACGCTGCGATACTATACTCAATCAACAGATCCTATCATAATATAAAAATTAGTGTTACTAATATTTAAAACAAAGAGAGCATAAAAACAAACCTGAGAATCACTATGCAGTGCCCAATTCATATCACGATAACTTAGTCCAGGAGCTCTGAAAGTAGCTCGATTCAGATAATGATACCTTCTCATGAATAATACATATCGAACTCCATTTTCATCTAAACTTCTTTTTTGACTTTCCACCTAGGACACATATATATTATGAAAAATTCTAGGACTAAATGATGGAAACAATTAATTATATTCACCTGAATTAAAGTATCAACTAAAGCAAGTAGCTGTGCCTGCTCAACAGACGTCAATTCTGGTAAGGAAATGACTTTTAATTGTTCACTTAAGAACTTTGCAGCTTCTTCTGTAAAATCAAGAACAGATTCTTGTAAGCTGTCAATTGAAAAAAAAGAAATGGAAAATTAATTTCTATTAAATACAAATTAAATAGATTAAAGAATTATATGTACTCGTCATCATCACTATCCTCTCCAAAAAGAATGCTATATCGACGAGTCTTCTTTGACGCTGTTGACTTAAATAACAATTAGCATGAATTTTCATGAAAGCATATTCCTAATTACAATTACTAAAATAAATACATACAGCACAATCCTCAAGTACCTTATCAAATGGTACAGGAAGCATTCTCGAAATAGGCTTATTAGCACCAATTAAAAGTTTAAGGTATTTACAAAGGTGTGCAAGCATTTGCTTTACCAATTCCATTTTACCTAGTTTAATGGTCAAAAAAGTAGTAGTCTGAATATAAATTAACAAAATAAGTGTTAAGGCTGATCCGAAATTTACTAATGCTGAGATTTTATGAATTAAAGTTTTTTTTTAGGGTGTGACTAAGATTAAAGGTTGGAGTTTATAATGTAGATTTTAGTAGGATTTATATTTGCAAATAGAGACCCAAATTTCAGCATCAGTTAATTTCAGAATCGACTATGACATTTAATTACCCCATAAAATATGTTGCAATAATAAAGTCGGATGGTGATGAGGTAGCGGACCATTTAAATGATCAACAACGTGAAATAATGTAGGGAATGGTTTATTTATTCCTGTAACACTAGATACTAATTAATGATAGCAATAGCAAGATTATTATTCATTAGTAAAAGAGAGAAGAAACCTAATGCGCGTTATAAAACAAAAATTAGAATAAACCTTCACTAATATTCTCATGACTCAACCATTTATTATAACACCTTAACTGATTTCCGTTAGCGACAATAAGCGAACCTCCGTTACCCCATAATATTGCAGAAATTGGCAACGGTAAGTTACTATAAAAATATAAAAAAAATTCAAGTATAATTCACCTATAAACAATTTGCTGTGAGCTTCCTTGAGACAAACCTCTGCACATTGATCTCCGAAAACAAAATCCAACTAGTTCTGACAGAAAAATGATGTTTTCGTACTCGAGTATAGATCAATATTTTTCGCGATGTCGCAATCACCAATATAAGCTCAGCATTTGACGTAAGCAACCAATCTACATCAATAATTCTTTCACTAATTATATGAAAATAGAAAAGGACTATGTCATAAAAGTAATACTAATAAATAACAATAAATAATGATACTAATAATACAGATTTAACATGCCTAAATTCCGTAATAAAATCTTTAGTAGGCGGCAATTTCTTGGTGACACATCCCCATATAATCAATTCATACCCATTGGAAGTTTGCAATACTAATATAATATACAAGAAAACAATTTAATCATATCATAGAATATTAGCTGCCCACAGCAGTATTTTCCAACCACATACCAACGGCAATCTTCCCTAGTGGCCCACATTTAATAACTTTCGGTTCTTCACCAACAAAAAACTTTACTTCCTCTGTCCAAATCTTTCCTGTCATCTGAGATCGCAAATCAGTATTCTCATCCAAATTACATTGCCAATACCTAATGAATCCATCTTCGGAACTATAAGTTGCCAACACTGGGCGATATCGATCCTGAGAAAAGTAACTTTTTACATTTGATCCTGTCCATTGTTCAACTGGCACCGCTATTGTAGTTTTAAAACCCAATTGAAGTGACACCTTAGAAATAAATTCTATCTGCTGAAATGTTGTGACTAAAGAAATAAAAATTAAAATTAATTTACAAAACATAGATCAATCTTATGAGAAAGTAATAAAGACCTGAATCGTTATATGTAAGTTTCCACAAGAAAATAGTATTCTCTTGGCAACTAACTCCAGCAAGATAAATTATCGAAGGTAATGACACATGTTGAAAATTAAATAACAAAATTAACTCAAAGGACGGTTCATAGTCTTCAAGGATTGCTATTTGAACAAAATGGCCATCTTTTGTATGAGAAAACACAACGATTCGAGTTCCATCATAAACCACAAAATTCTCTAATAAACGAGTTTTAAAATTCCGTATTAAAAATATTATATAATATATATATAGTAAGAAAGTTTGGCAAAAAATTGTATATATTATACCAAGTGGGATAACAGAAACAAGCTTGATTCGAAAATCCATTTTAATAGGAAAATTTTCAGCAATACTTGGGCCAATTCGTTTGTCAGACTACAAAATAACATAAAATAAATAAATCACGTACTCAAGTATATAAAATATATAATAACATACTTGATCAACATTTGGCACAATAATCTTCCATAAAATCGTTTCTCCGTCTCTCGCAAATGATATAAATGTATTATCTATAGAAGTTTTTTTCATACTTATTATGTCGCTACGATGACCCGTCCATGAACACTTAAATTCTATTGGCATATTTGATGAGAAACTATCAAATACATCAACCAATCTAATTGAATATTTATTCAATCGACCTTGTGGACTTTGTGCAATTACAGTAAGTTCTACTGAAGCTTATTTGAAAAATTATTGTAATTACATAAGAGATCGTAATAATTATCTGGGTTTTTAGATGGATGAAATCAGATAAAAACTTACATTTTAGAACGTCTGTAGGAGTATTATCGTGAAAAGTATATGTTCTATTATAGAAATATTCTACATCTGACGTAGGAAACGCTTGAGCTAAACGTAGCAAAACGAGAACTTTCGGAATCCGTCGTGGTCTACAATAAACATTCTATTATCATATTATCATAAATAAACAAATACCAAAATTAAATCTAAGTTTGATAATATGTATGGTTATAGACTTGATTATTCGCAAGTAATGACTGTTAGAAAATTGTTTAACGACTATAGAGCACTACATTAAGTAACCTCCAGCATATTTCAAGGCTGTCACTTGAAAGCCTTGACTTGTATCTAGGTATAAATTAAGTTTGCGAAATTATTATGTCCAATAAAATTGAAATTTTGCCCAAAGATCATTTAAATATCCCTGTGGATTATACCCTATTCTCATACAATATTCTCTGCGTAAAAATCAAGTTAATTTAGGATATTTATCTATATTCAAGTACTGAGTGCAACACTCTACGGCAATGTTGTCATTCGGACAATATTCGAACAGAATTTAACATTGAATAACTCATGACCCGCTTTCAATTATTAATTAAAGTTGTTCAGAATTATCTTTTGCATATATGTATGCATTTTTATGATAAATCTATAAGCCAGATGAGATCAAACCGTCTGGCAGACAGTCCAAAATGTACAACACTACTCTACGGTATGCATATACCATATAAAGAATCTTTGCGTAAACATAACAAAGGAGAATATACATCAAAATACAAATAGACTTACACGTATTCCCCAAATAACCATCGATCCATCTCTTTGAACCTGATATAGCAGGTCAGGAGTATCATTCGCCAAATTCCTTAATTTCCTTAATCCATTCCCACAAATAGAATCATCTATATTTCCATCAAATACTTCAATACTTGATCTAAGTGCACTTAAAAATTCTTTTGAATCGATCCAATGTATTGATGTAAAAAGATTTGGATCCTCATTGCATGTTTCTTCTTCCAATGATTGGAGTGTTACTAGTGATTGTGATGGATCAACTACTGTTGAGATATAAAGATATTGTGGCTCATCAGGATTTGTTGATGCCCAAATTCTACAGATTCCGTCTTTACACATTGTTATAAGAATATTAGAACCTACGGCACTACATTATTAAGATATTTATAAATAATTGTAGTGAGAAATTTTTTTATTGGACTATAAGGTTCGATAAAATTGGTATTACTTGTTTTGTTCAGATGAACCTTTTCGCCATGTAAAATTTGTCACGGCTCTTGGATGTGGTAAGTAACTAAATTCATATTCTCGATCTTTCGTCTCACTATTATGAGGATTCCACCAAATTTTCACCAGCCTATCATTCTTTATTATTGAATATTTTAATTAATTACTAATAAAATCATTCTGAGTAATGATGCAAATATATAGCGCTTACATCGCTTATAGAAGCAAATAACATAGAGTCCGGCGAAAATTGTGCAAGGACAATTTTTGAGGAAACCCTGCAATGTAAAATATAAGTATAGATTAGCGTTATGTTCTGATATGTATATCAATACGTACGCATCAGCAAAATATGAACCTTTGTTCCCATAATTTTGACCATCTTACAGGAGTTTCTTGATTATGTGATATAGCTTGTTCCCAAATAGTGAGTGTTTCACCGCCAACCAATAGTTGATCTTTATAGAATTAAGTAGAAAGTATCAACTGCGAAAAGTGTGATACTTATCCTTTGGAACTTCCATTTTAGATTTCAAAAAATTTTTAATCCTCAACACTCACCACCACTCCAAGAGGTACAAAATGTCGGATCATCATGATTCAATATCTTCATTAAATTCCAATGTACATTCTGAATTATACAATATTGTTTCTTAAGTGCATGTTATACGGAAAAAATCAATGTCATTTCTAAAAGAAATATTACTTTATTGATTTCTTGCGGATATAATACAAGTGCATCTGTGCCGACAGTCAATGCAATCTATTTATGATAAAAATAAATAAAGATCGGAAATTTACGCGTTATAGATATGATTAAGGTATAATGATCTACTACTTAATATGGAATATAACAAACCTTGCCATCAAGTTCCGAAATTTCAACAGAGGTTATATTAGCTTCTAGCTCTGGCTCCGCCTTGGTATCTCTCAATAATTTTGAAATGTCTGTTGTTTGGATATGTTCTAGACAGCCATTATATATTACTAAGTTACCTCCGGTTCCATATGCCTTGTTTAAGAATAGAATAATGTAGTTTGATAGAAAATAGATCACAAATGTGAATTTAAATCATACTTTTTACACTCAGCTTACAAGATAGCGAACATCTTCCCAGTACGCAGAATGAAAACTTTGGACGTAACCATTAGTTTTGCCAGAACAGGTTTGTTGAAGTGACATATTTAAGTACGTTCAAAACAAGTTTATAGTAGAAACCAAAGAAATTAGGGAAATTAGATCGAAATCGTTACACGAATTTTTTTTGATCTACCGATGTTGGGTTCCTACTACAGTACATACTGATAAATTTTTTTTAAATAATCGATTATAATTGCTACATATTAAGTTAAAATTGTACTAAGTAAATCGATAATATTGCTCAAAGTAACATTGTTTAGGAGACAAAATTACAAATTTTGAGATAATTTGAATAACATTTTATTATTACACTTTTACAAGTTACATTTAGGCGAAAAAAACTAAAAAAAAATTAAAAAATTTTTTAACTTAACCGTAATAAAAGTTTATCCAATTATCTCAAAATTTCAGAATATACTTTATTTAGATCATTATTATCGATTTACTTAATATAATTTTGACTTTTATATGTAGCTATAATATATGATTATTTAAAAAAAAAAAATTTTAATAATTTTTTTTTAAATAATCATATATCATAGCTACATATAAAAGTCAAAATTATATTAAGTAAATCGATAATAATGATATAAGTAAAGTTATTCGGGATGTAAAATTATAGCTTATATTCTGAAATTTTGAGATAATTTGGATAATTTACAGTTAAGTTAAAAAATAATTTTTTTTTAGTTTTTTTCACCTAAGTGTAACTTGTAAAAGCATAATAATAAAATGTTATTCAAATCATCTCAAAATTTCAAACTATATGTTCTAAACAATATGACTTAAAACATTATTATTGACTTAGTTCAAAATTTTTTTTTTTTTTTAATGTTGAAGGTAGGACTTAGTTCAATTTTAACTTTATATATAGCAATTATAATTGATTATTTAAAAAAAACAAATTTTAAAAATTTTTATTATTAAAACTGCTATATTGTTATAGAACGATAGTTTATTATATTACCTTATTATTTTATTATTTTATTTTTATTATTATATTTTATTATTATATTGTATTATATTATTATCTTGAGAAGTTAGAATAGTTAATACCGCTTATAACGCTTATACCGATTATAACGCTTATAACGATTATCACGCTTATAACGCTTATAACGATTATCATGCTTATAACGCTTATGACGCTTATAACGCTTATAATGCTTATGACGCTTATAACGCTTATGTTGCTCTTGTAGATTATAGTATTTATCATTGTAAATTAACGCTTATAACACTTATTCTAAAATGTATTTAAAGACACAGAATTTCCCTTAGTCAAACTAGACCAAGACACCCCACTTCTCTTATACTTAATATACATCTTGTACTGGGATTTCTTAGGAACAGAAACCTAAGGATAGCCCTATCTTAGATTATTAATAAAGAAACTATTTATCTTAATAACACCAAGTTTATTATCAAGTAATAGTAAAATCGATAATTCCTTATTGAAAACTCTCACGAACTGCCCTTAGAGAAGAGTATAATTTCTTACAGACTAAGAAATTATACCTACCTCTTGAACACCGCTATAAACCGATAAAGGATCCCTGTAGCCGTTTCATTGTTATAGTAAGGAGTTAAAGAAGGCCTCCCTACTGTAACAATATAATTACCAACTATATTTTATAACATAGATGTGTATATAGAAAATAGTCTATAACTATACATGAGGACAAAATTATTTTGGGTTCTAAAACCCGAAATTAAAATTTGAAAACAAAATTGGTTTTGATCTATTTTACTTAAAAGACAAAATTATTTGACACTTTTTTTGAATAAATGAAATTATAAAGAACATATCTATATAAATTTTATTTGCTCTTCCTTATAAAAAATTTTAATTTTCTCTAATAAAGACAAAATAGGCCTTTTTCAAAAATCAATTTCGGTGCCATTACTATCTATAACTATCATATCTCTATATAATTATCACTTTTTGTATCCCAAAGATGTTATTATATGGGGTGTGGTCTATTAAAACAGCCCTTTTTTACATATATTTTATTTTGAGATAATTGAGTTTAATCATTTGTTTTGATTTTCGGACTGATCCGGGATTAATTAAATTTCTCGATTTTGATTGGTTAAATGTAGCAGGTGACTATCGGATAATCTCGTGATGTGTTGGACCTACGTAGCCTCGTATAATTTTTCTTTTACAATTATCTTGATTTTTTATTATGCAAATTGACTTTCATTTATAATTGAAAAATATTGATCATGCCAAAATTTATATAAATCTAATGAAAACTCATTTTTCAAAAAATTGCAAAAAAGGGCTGTTTTAATAGACAACACCCCATAT
>QKWP01002183.1:56276-69314 GCA_003550325.1 Gigaspora rosea
AACTTGCAAAAACTTGCAAAAACTTGCAAAAACTGTTCACGTTCTTGCAAATTCTGAAATTCTAAAAAAGTCGCGAAGTGCCGAAAAAGTCTGGGTTTTTTTTTGCAAAGTGCCAGAAAGTAAGGGTTCTGGTCTCATAAAGTGCCGAAATGAAATAAATTAATAAAAAAAATTTTAAAAATAAACAAAAAAAAACAAAAACAAAAAACACAAAACGAAAAAATAAATGAAGCGAAGCCTTGCAAGAACTTGCAAAAACTTGCAAAGACTTGTGAAAACTTGCAAAAACTTGTGACCATTTCTCCATTTCTCCAAAGAAGCGTTTTTGAAAATTTAGAAATTGCTAGGGTGTGTTCTTGAATGTGTCAGAAGTCGTAGTTGGCATGCGCAAGGTTTCAAAAAGTGTTTGTTTTTCTTGTAAAGTACTGAAATAAAAATAAAATAAAAAAATTAAAAAATAAATAAATAAAATAAAATGAAAAAAACAAACAAAAACAAAAAATGAAACAAAAAGAAACAAAAGGAACGAAAAGGAACGAAAATAAAAAAGTGAAAAAAAACAAAATAGAAGATTTAATTATAAACAAAAGATCTAATCTGATCTTGTAGTACAGAATTTGAACATTATCAAACTATTTCGAACTATTTCGAAAAATCAGTCTAATGCGCGATCCAGGTTACAGATCTACTGATCCAGCTTGGTTTCCTAGTCCTAAAATAATTGAAAGGGTTCGAAATATTTTGTAACATATTTTGAAAGGGTTCGAAATATTTTGTAATATATTTCGAAATATTTCGAAATTAATTTTGTAATATTTCGAAATATTAATATTTCAAATATTTCAAAATATATTACATAATATTTTGCTTATATTACGGTTCATAAGACCTTACGTAAGATTATGCTATTATAAATTTGCTGATATATTATAGAAGTGGATAAGGTTTGTTAATTTGTATTGAAAATATCCAGAAAAAAAAGTAATATATTGCAGAAATTTCAGTTACATAACTTATCGGTGGCATATAGCATGTATTTGTGTTAGAATTGTTGTGATTTCAATCATAATTTATTGCAAAAAATCCAAAAAAAAGTAAAATTCATTTTACAGAACTTATCTGTATGGTTAAGGTTATGTTAGAATTATTTTGATTTCGACTGTTATTTACTGTATAAAAATTCTCAGTTACAGAACTTACCGGTGGCATACAGCACATAGGGTCTGTTCCTTGAAAATGACCTTATGGGACATAGTAAATCATATGATCAAAACTTGATTTTCAAGAAACAGACCCCATATGATTAATCTTGTAAGTATCGTGATTTCGATCGTGATTTACTGTAAAAAATTCTATTATACATATAAGTAATTAAAGAATGTGTTAATTTGTATTGAAAATATCACATATCCAAAAAAAGAAAACCCTTATTCAGTTACGAAACTTATAGTGACACATAGTATGTAGTTAGTTTTTTACTGAAATTATTGTACATGGTTAAGGTTACATTAGCTTGTATTGGTTCGTGATTTCAATCGTAATTACTATAAAAAAAATCCTGTTAAAAAAGTGGTTAAGATTGTGTTACTTTGTATTAGAAGTATCAAAAATTTATTTAAAATTTCAGTTAAACTTATCTGTTATACATAGTTTGGCTAAGTTTAGTTTTATGGGAATTATCGTGTGTGGTTAAGGTTATGTTAGCTTATGTTAAAATGTGATTTCGATCGTTATTTACTATAAAAAAGCCTGTTACAGAAGCAGCTAAGATGTGCCAATTTGTATTGGAATATCTAGAAAAAAAGGTAAAAAAAAAAGTTCAGTTATTGAACTTACCAGTTACACATAACATGCGATTAGGTTAGTTTGTATTGGAATTATCGTATGTGGCTTGTATTGGAATTATTTTGATTTCGATTGTTACTGTAAAAAAAATTCTCAACTTACCGGTGGCAAATTAATAGATCAGTGTTCAATTTTTAATTAGCGGCAATGAAAAAAGATAGTCTCGGCTAGTGATACAGGCTGATCCCAAAAGCTTGGCCAATCTGGCTTACAAAATTACTCAGACTGGTTGACCGGGCCGACTATATTATTAAAAAATTTTTAGTCAACCCAAAATTACCAAACATCTGATCTCCTATCGGTAATTTCGGCAATTTTACTGAACAAATTACTATACCTCAAAAATTCTCGACAACCATGCTCACCATGCTTATGTGTTTATATTGGTTAACTATTATTTCGAAATTTTCTAATCTTACTTAATCTTTTCTTTGAATCTGACTTAATGCTGGCTGAATCTATGATTAATTCCAACCTAATACGACAACTTGCCCAAAACTTCTGGTAACTTACATTAATGAACTTAGTAACTTACCATTTGGTAATTATTAGCAGTTAAATCAATAGCGAAATCAAGCTCTTAAAAATTATTTAGCGGCCTGACAAGAAATAAAAATAATTAGCCAGCCAGAAAAAGCTCACTATTCGGCCTTGAACTAAGAAAGATTATGGTCGGTTTACTGACTATTGGTAGTTTTTAGTAAAATTAAAGCGGATAAAGGATAAAAGGTTGAAAATAGATTGATTTAAAATCCTAATTTATCTTAGTCGGCCCGTGAAGGTATGAGTCGATCATCAGCCAGTCCACTTGCATTTTGCACTATGAACATTTAGCAAAATTGCCATAAGATTTACCTTAATTAATTATAGTGTTTTGTGCACAATCTAGTTTACTAGCTGATCACATTGAAGGAGATGCTTGAGAGTATCCTAAGTTTATATTAGCTTGTATTGGAAGTATCATGATTTCAATCGTGATTTACTGTAAAAAATTCCGATAAAAGTGATTAAGAATGTGTTAATTTGTATTGAAAATATCAAATATACAGAACTTACCAGTAACACATAGCATATAGTTAGTTTTTACTGAAATTATCGTGTATGGTTAAGGTTACGTTAGCCTGTATATTAGATCGTGATTTCAATCATGATTACTATAAAAAAAAACCTGTTAAGAAGTGGTTAAGATTGCATTACTTTGTATTGAAAATATCCAAAAAAAAACAAAATGCAAAAATTTCAGTTACAGAACTTATCTGTTATAATAGTTGTGGCTAAGTTTAGTTTTTATTGGAATTATCATGTGTGGTTAAATTAGGTTAACTTGTGTTGGAAATATCGTGATTTTGATAGTTATTTACCATAAAAAGAAGCAGTTAAGTTGTATTAATTTGTATGAAAATACCCAGAAAATAAATAATTAATTTGCAAAAAAAAATTCAGTTACAGAACTTACCAGTGACACATAACATATGATTAAGTTAGTTTGTATTGGAATTATTATATGTAGTTAAGATTATGTTAGCTTGTATTGGAATTATTGTGATTTCAATCGTAATTTACTGTAAAAATTCTGTTACAGAATTAATTAAGGGTGTATTGAAAATATTCAAAAAAAAGTAATTGAAAAAATTTTTAATTAAGGAACTTATCGATGACACGCAGCATGTAGTTAAGTTGGCTTGTATTGGAATAACCGTGATTTCAATCATGACTTAAATAAAAAAAAAAAAGATTAAGGTTGTATTAATTTGTATTGGAAAGATCTAGAAAAAAAGATTAATTTATTGCAAAAACTTTAGTTACAGAACTTACCAGTGACTTACAGTATGTGGTTACCAAACTGCAGAAAAGTACTTGCCAAACACAAAGGCCACAAAGAATCACTAAAAAAACGATAACAAATCCGGGAAAAATTAAGTACTGTATTTTCATGAAATAACGCGCAGGGGTGAAATCAGAATTTTAGTCTAAGTTAAGCTTAATTCAGACCACTATTAGAAATAACGCCCATGCCCGTTATTTCGCGAAATACGGTAATAGAGATATGAACCTGAACAGCATGCCTTAATGCATCGATTAACGAATGTTCCCTACTAAAAGTGAAAGAAAAATTAAATGAATTAAATGAGAATTGTATAATAGTAAAAATTTATGAATTTAAATAACTTCTCTTATTACATCAATTAATTGATTTGAAGAAATAAAATAGAATTGAGCAATGGTAAATAGCCATTGACTTGAATAGTATGCTCAATTAATAAATATTCCTTATATACATCGACTAAAAGTAAATAAAACAGAATTAAATAAATTAAATGAAAGAGAGATGGTAAATAGCTACAAACTTGAATATCATATATATTATGTCTTGAATATATTGATAATAAATATTCCTCATACTCATTGACTAAAAGAAATTAAAATAAAATTAAAAGAATTAAATTAAAGAATTGCATAGTAGTAAAAATTTATAACTTCTTTAATAAATCAATTAACCAATACGAAATATATGAGCACTATTCAATAGAAAAGAGTGAATTTCTTTATAAATCTGGTCAAATTGACCAGATTTAAAAAGAGATTTTCCTCTTTTTTAGCGTTAGGGTTAGGAATTATAGCTAATCAGTATTATAGATTTAAATTTGGACTATACAGATCTGCTCATTTATACTATACTGATCTGCTATATATAATTTCGTTAAAAATTCTGGTTTTCATTCGCTATCTTACTAAAGATTATCAAGTAGATATTTTACGGTTCAGTTCTTCAGTCTATAGCTGCAAATTTATCTTTGACGAATAATTAAACCTTATGATAAAAAGAAATTTTAGCCGATTAGTATGGTATAGGTAAGCAGATCTGTATAGTATAGGCCGAATTTAAAACCTATACTATACCGATTAGCTACAATTTCTAACCCTAACGTTAATATATATTACACTGGATCAGTATAGTATAGGTTTAAAATTCAGCCTATACTATTTAGGTTCGAAAATCATACTTAAGATCCAACCCTTATATTAAATATGACTCAGGGTAGATATTTGAATACAAATTTATATGAGATCATCACAGTATACAATCATTTAAAAAAAAAATCAAATAACAAATAAACACAGGTCGATTTTCACTGGTCTCACTTTGAAGTTTTTTATTAATCTAAATCTTAATGGGACAAGTTCGGGAATTATGTCCCTTTTCGTGACAAATGCTACTTGTCTTTGTGAACATTCACGATTTTGAAAGTCAATTGGTTGCGAACATGGCGAAATCAACACCACAGGGTTAGGGTGCTGACATTTATTAGATAATATTTTAGGGGGTAGGAGGTCAAGAAAAATCTTACCTTAGTTAAATTTGATTGGCTAAAATTCTATTTATAGATCTTACCTGGGGTGGGGTAAGCTCCTATAGTAAATGGATATTAGGTAATAAATGTCAGTGCCCTTACTTGATTTTACTAAAAAGTGATTACTTGATTCTACTAAAAAGTGAAACATGTAAGCAATAATATATTGGATGTGAACCTTTGTAAAAATTTCATTATTAGACTATAAAATAAATCAAATAATACCGGATTCTTCTGTATCTGACATATCTTGAACACTTTCATTACTTGACGTGGTCGACAATTCTTTATAACCTAAATTAACAAACGTTTAGTAATAAATAGGTAATATAAAAACAGATACATCTATATTTATATGCTTACATTCACTATATGATTGTTGGTTGGAAGTATACATTTACAGATTAAAAAAAATTTTTTGGAATTTTAACGTTAAATTTTGTGTAACAAATTGGCAGGTGATAATCATGTGATATTTTTGGTTCAAGAATTATGCGATACGATAAAAATTATAGATCAGTATGTATACAGAGCAAATCCGTATAGTATAGGCTGAATTTAAGATCTATACTATACCGATCAGCTATAATTCCTAACCCTAACCCTAATTATATTACACCGGATTAGTATAGTATAGATTTAAAAATTCGGCCTATACTATACGGATCTGCTCATCTATAATGATCTGTGAAATACCTGATGCGATAGGAGATCAAATTATGCTATGGATGCGATTTCTTATTAATTATGCGAAATCTTCAGAATATTCCTCTTTCCACTAATCACATCTCGCCCATGTGCATTTTTATGCTTTTTCCCTTAATTCTGTAATTATACAAAGCATATACGATGCGAAGACATAGCATAATTTCGCATCACATAATCCTGTTATAATTTCAGATACTAAATATAGTATCATATTATTGCAAATGCAAATTTCTTTGTCGTGGGCACCTTAGATTGCATACATCATACTTATCTATCATCTGCATTAAGGTTCGATTTTCCTTTTTTTTGCAAGTTTGGATATTATGATCCTTTTTATTGCATAATTTGTATTTGTAACTTGTTTTTATATCGGACTTCTCAAATGCATTTGCAATTCTTTTTGTTTTAGGACGGCCTTTGGATTTTCTTTTAACAGGATTTTGAATACCTATCTTACAACCATTACTACCAACATTACTAACTTCATTATTAACTCTCTGTAGTGATGTTCTGTTTTGAATCGATATAAAAAACCCAAGAAGTTCATGATAAATATCTTCATTGCTATCTTCAATTGCATTGACTATTATTTTTCTTCCTAGTTCCCAAAGCTCACCAAACTTGCACTTTTTCGAAATAGCCATAGATATTTCATCAGGTGACAGATTTGAAACACAATTTGCAAATTTATTAGCTCCATTAACATCGAATTCGTTCTGCAAAAATTGTGTTAGCAAAATATGTGCTTTTGATGTTGATATAGATATTTTTGAAGAAATTACTATGAATTCATTATTTTTTACATTAGTTCCTTGTAGCATGTCTTTGTACCAGCGCCTATTGACTAACCGATATGAAATTTTGCATTAGGAGTTAGAGTCATAATACGATAAAAGTGACGGCATGGGTATCCATGAGACTTCCAGAGCATACAAGTGCAAAGAAAAGTGCCATCATACAAAAGATGTACAAAATGAGAAGTGCCAGAACTCGATAAGTGCATAACTTTCCAGGATTCATAAATTATTGAAAAATCAGTTAAAAATGATTTCACGTGTATTTGTGGACAGTCAAACAAATTATCAATGCATCATTCAGATTCATCAACTTCCTAAAATAATAGCCGATTAAGAAGAATGATGATTAATAATTATGTAAAAAAATAATTAGAGCATTTGTTACGAAACATAAATTCTTGAAATAACAGGGCATGGGAATTATTTCGAATTTTGGCTCGAATTCGGGCCAAAATTCGAAATAATGCCAATGCCCACTATTTTACCAACTATAAAAAATCTTACCCTCTCTTTTAAAAATATGGCTTCAAGATCAACCTTCGTGCCATGGTAATAAAAACTCAAATCCATTTGCTCCTTCTGTTTTTTCATGATGTTTGGCATTACAAACTTATTCAAATGTCGTATTACCAGTTCGAAAATAGCCTTTGTTTCATTTTTTGGTCCTATCTGTAGAATTGTTTGCTTCTAGCTTACAAACTTACAGTAATCGACTTCTTCTTGGTACCTTTCTTCCAAGGCCTCAAACAGCTCACATAATGAAAGGCTTGAACTTCCAAAAAGGCGTTTTAAAGTTGAGTTCTCACCTTCATTACGGGAGGTTGATTGTACACCGGCTGTGAAATATCTACTAGTAAACGAGCCCATGATTTAGTACAACAGCCTAAAGACCTCATCAAATAATCGCGAGATTGTAGATAATTCTGCAGTAGTCCCCCCATCTTTGAATAAGTGAAAATAATTAGAAGATCTATGATGCCATTATTAGTAGTGTGTGCGCAATAGCATAATTTGTCATAATTATAATGAATTACAGCATTTTTTGACAAATTATGCCATTGTGCTCATGCCACTAGCCATTATTACCTATGTACCTCTCTAATGCCATTACTAGTAGTGTGCGCGCAATGACATAATTTGTCATAATTATAATGAATTACAGCATAATTACGACAATTACGGCATTGCACTCACACTACTAGCCATTATTATCTACTTACCTCTTATTAAATTTTTCCTCCATCAAACTGTTTCTCATGATATAAAAATTATTAATAAAATTATTATAATGAGAACCAATTATTCCTTTTAAATTTCTTGGTAAATTTTGACTTATGTGCCAAATGCAATATATATAAAATGCATTTAGAAATTGTGCTACAACAGCACTATTGACTACCGGGTCACCATCCGTCACAATGGCTTTTGGTGCGAATTCAGTTGCTCTTATAAGGGGAGTAACAAAAATCAGGTGATTTTTTAGGGGGGAGGGGTGTAAAAAAAGTTAAAATTATATATAAGAACCTGACTATTTATATATTGAGGAAGAGGGGGGGTAGGCCTCTGATAAAAAATAATCAGGTGATTAATGACACTGCCCTAACACATTTAAAGACCCATTCATAGGAAGATTGTGTTTCGTCATCAACAATAGCTTGGCCACAATCTGTGTTTTCAAATTATTGTCGGGTGTAACAAAAATAGACAAAGAATGATTATATCGGTTAGTTTTGCACGTATTATCATACATTATTACATCATGGTAGCATAACCATAAAATTTGTTGCTCTGGGCTCATCCAGAAGAGATGAGTTAAAGAAGAAGTTATAGAGTCAAATTCCATTAAAACAAACCATCGGGGGTCTTTAGATTTTTTTTATTAAGTCTTTCCAATAACATTCCTGCGTCGTTTTCACCGGTTCAGAATCACGCTGAAGCATCTGAATTGTTTTGTACAGATCCGGTCAGTAGATTCTAACATTATATTTTTCTCGGATTATTCTATACTGCATGGTTGTATCCGCCTTTGCAACTGTTGTCAAAAAATGAATTTCTTCTACAATATTTTTTGGTAACTTGCATAATGTTGGATCGAACTGGCTTGCTAGCGGGTTAAGTTCATGTCCAACATGCTGATCATTTAAAGTTGTGACTTCAATACAGTTTTTATCTTTTTTGAACCAAAAATTAACTTTCCACGTGCATTCTACTCGGCAAGACACCTCACTTGACTTTGCTGGTTTTCCAGCATAGCGACACAAATATGTCCATTTTAGTATTTCTTTTGTTTTTGCATTTACTCTTCCACCACTACCGATTCGAATCCTATGGCCTTTAACAATAGCATATTTTTTCATAAAGTCCACTACTTGATCCCAATTTTTAAAGGCTTTGCCAATAGAAAGTTCTTTGCCATTATCAAAGCTAAACAAAAGTAATGATAAGAAAAAAAGAAACCAATAGTAATTAAAATATAAGATATCTTATTACTTACTTATCGATATCATTATCAGAGAGATCATCTGTACTATTGTATGCTACTAATACTTCGAGTTCTATATCTTGATTGTTCAATATTTCAGGTTCTAAACTTTGTTTGTTTGATACTTTAGGTTCTATGTTTTGATTGTTCAAAATCTCAATTTTTATATCTTGGTCATTTTTATCATTCATATTCAAGGTCAAAGGTTCTAAGAGTGTTCTAAGATGTAAAATAAATTTTTGTTTAAGTAAAAGGGCTAATTTCTTTTTTACTTTTGTTTCACTGTTGGATTTTTTTTTGTTATTTCTTATTTTGCTATTTAAGATTTGTCTTTTTTTTTGTTTCATTACGCATTTATTGCATAGCGATAATAGAAATTTTAGAATTTAGCCAATATATAATTTATGCACATTTCACAAAATCAGAAACTGGGCGCGTAGAAAAAGAAAAATCTCTTTATAAATCTAGTCAAATTGACTCTAGAGATTTTCCCCTTTTTTATTGAACAGTGTGCTTCAAGATATGCAAATAGTTATAAGACTGTTATAAGTAATGAAGATCACAATAATCATAATATAAAGTCTAAAAATGATTGGCTAATCTTAAAGAGGTCGCATAGCGACAGGTCGCTATTTTATTTTTGCCTTATGTTTACTATAATAAAAATATTCTAAAAATTTATACAATTAACTAATTTTTATTTATATTATTATAAAAGTATTTAAAAATTTTAATTTTTTATTAACAACAAACTAGACTAACCAGGCTTACAGTCTGGAAACCGGAGCTGGTGTACCAAGTACTGGCCCCGGCTCAAAAAAAACGCAGAATGCCCCGCAGGGTGTTAAGTTGTGCCTGGTTATTTGTTTAATTAATTTAATATGGCAAAGCTACGTAATCCTCTTAAGCCTTTTGGCAAGATAAATGTATGTATGCAAAATTGCTATGTAATTTTGAATTTGTTTATTTTGATTTGTATTGACTAACAATTTTATTAAAACAATAATATAATTGTCCAATAAGAGGAATTAAAACTGGTTTATAACGAAACATATATGAGTTAAATTTGAATCTTGTCCAACTCAAAGCTAAACGAATTACAAACCTATTTTTGTTCTTTGATTTCTCAATATTACGAATCATTTTTCTATATTGAATAATCACATGATTTGTCTCTCGCATATATAGCTTTTTACAGCAAAATAAAATTTCATGAATTTTAGATTTGATTATTTCAAAAAGTTCTGAATTTTTGATTGATATATTTATATCTTCATCACTAAGAAATATTGATTGTAGTGTTTTCTTGTACTTAATATTAATAAATTTTGGTAGTTTGGTGTTTTGTTTATAATTTTTATTGTAGACGGGTTGCAGAATTTCTATGATTTTTGCTTTTAATTTGATTAACAAGTTGTCATAAAAGAATTTCTAGTTTTGAGATTGGTTTTAAAAGTTCTAGTTTTTCTAAATATAATTCTGGTCTAAATTGATATTTGCTGTATTTTATAGCAAGTTCAATTATATATTGATTTGGAGTTTGTGAATTTAAAATTTCATTTTTCATATTTTGATATTTTATTAAGACTTTATCACTTGATAATTCTAATTGATCACAAAAAAAAAGAATTTCATTAATTATTTTAATAAAATATTGATAAAGATTTGGATCTTGTGAAAAGATTTGATTTTGTCTAAGTGGTATATTATTGAATTTTTCAACTAAACTTCAAGCAATTTCTTTTTTTTCATAATAAATTTTTGAATCCATTTTTTTGTTTCAATTTGTATTTTTTTAAAATAATTTATTTGTCTTTTACTGATTTTCATTTTCAATTACTAAAAGAAGGGGACAATTGAGGTATTTATAGTTTATTTTTGCTAAGCCACATTTTTTATATTCTAGTTTGTAATTAATTGCTCGTTTGAATAGATTTTTGTTATTTTTTTACTATAGAATCTCTTTCTATGTTTTATGTTGTCTTTATATTTCTAGTAAACCCAAGCTTTTTTAGTTGAATCATAAGAAATATTTGATACTCCTGATGTATTCAATTTGTATTTGTTTTTAAAAATCATTATTTTTAAAAAAAATATAAAATTAAAAAAAATTCACTCTAAAGTTTTAAAAAATAAATTTAGAATTTTTTTAAAGAATAAGTTATTTTTAAACTAAAAATGGCTGACCGACAAAAGTTAACAGGCGGTGAAATTCTAAGTCAAAAATATAAAAATTTATTAAATGAAATGCAAGATGTTACTCAGTGCAATATCGCATTATTACAAGATAAAAATGATTTGAACCAAGCCAATACTGCATTACAAGCAAGAGTTGAAGAATTAATGAATAAATTAAATCAATCAACCAAAACAATTGAAGAGCTAACAAAATTGAATAATGCTTTTAAAATTGTACTGCAAGTTACAGAAGGTGAAAGAAACTTTTACAAAGCTGCAAATTTCGAAGAATTTAACAAATTTATTGAAAACTATATAGTTAATTTATTTGATAATTTCAATTTTAACAATTCAATCATAAACAAGATTTTTGAATTTATGCAAAGGTTTAATTTATTGAGCAATAGATATACTTATATAATTTATACCAAATTTTTGAAACCAGTACTTGTAATTTTGTATGCGCATCTCATTGATTTTAGAAAATTTCGTATAACTGAAATTTTATTTTTGAATTTATTAACAGTATTTTGTGCATTAACTTATATTTTCTCACGAGTTGATTACTCATTTGTGTGTGTAAAATACAATAAATAAGATCAATATTTATTTAGTTTAGTATATAAAATTTGTCAAACAAAAATTGTGATTTAATTAGTAAATTTTAGAGCTTCGATCCTTAATCTGACAACCCAAATTGATCTTTAAATCTAAACAGATTCAGATATCCAGATCAGAGATTTTTACTCGGATTGATTAAAGAACTTAAATAACGGATCTAAAGACATGCTAAAAAGCTAGCTTTATATGTAATCTAAAGGGAGCACCATTTATCACCTGATTTTTTAGGTAGGTGGGGGTAAAGCAATTATCAGATCCTATATATAATATAATATATATAATATATATAAATATATATTTATATATATTATTATATATATATAATTTTTAATATTGAATAACTTTTGATCCACAAGTTCATTTTTGATAATTTAACTACCAAAATGTTTGTCTTAGTGAGCTGATTCTAACAAGCCTAAAATCACTAAATTCTAATCACAGGATCCTAAGATCAAGAAAGATTTGTATTCTATAAACAATTAATAATTAGATATCTGATATGTTTAATTTGGTGCACCTAAGTTCTATGATGAATACCACGTGCCATATCGATCAGAATCAGATTATTTTGGTACCATTCAATTCATCTCATTGAGACTAGTGCTCCTAGGTCCAGTCTGGGTCTGGTCTGGTCCGGATTCAGTCTGGGATCAGACCAGACAAGACTCTAAATTTTACTAATTTCAGACTTCAAACCAGACTCAACTATGAGTCCGGTCTGGGTCTGGTCTGAAATCTGCAAACTGGTCTAAGTCCAAATATAATTATATGTATTTTTTGGCACTGGACAAGTTTACTTAGTGCATTTTGTTAGAATAAATTAGTAAAATTTTATGAATCATAAGATTTTATAGAATTTTATTAATAAAATTCTATAAAATCTTATAATTCGCAAATTTTTATTAATTAATTCTAACAAAATGCACTAAGTAAACTTGTTCAGCACCTAAAAATGTATTAAAGCGGCTGGTTTGTTTTTATTTTACTTGAAATTTGGAGAAAAGATGCATAATTTGGATTTTTGATCAAAAAAGTCAAATTTAAGCATTTTTTC